>PVKS010019421.1:0-38453 GCA_004027875.1 Aplodontia rufa | reverse complement strand
TGTTTACTTTCAGGTTATAATATTATTATTTTAATGCAGTCTAATCATAAAATATGACTCATCCCATTCCCCAATAATGCTAGGAATATAAACATTAAATTCCATATAACCTTTTTTATTTTTGAATATTATTTTCATAATTTCAATTCTACATGTATAGTAGTATTCAAAAGAACTATCGATATTAATTATTACCACATATTTATTATTTCTATTGTTCTTCATTCCTCACTGAATCTTTGTGTTTTCCTCTAGGGTTATTTTCTTCTACCAAAGTACAAGTTTTCTACAATTTAATTTGTGAATATTGTGTTTTCTCATAAAGGTTTTATGATGTCTTCATTTATGATGGAATTTTTCTCCACTGTATATAGAATCCTAGCTGAGCACCTTACTCTGGATAATTTAAAACCGCCATTGCGTTGCTTTCTGGCTTTCATCATTTTTGTTCTAATTCAGTTAACCTCATTGTTGCTCCTTTTAGTAACATACCTCATAAATACCCCGTGTCCCTATTCCTCTGGGTATTTTCAAATCTCCCTGTGTCTAACCTTGTGTTCCTTGTGTTCATCCTGAGAGTATGCAAGGAGCCACTTTCATCAAGTTTCTCCCCTACAAACATTGCTTTTGCCTGATTCGCTCTCTTCTCCTTACTGCAGTAATATGTGTGACATTTACAATTTTTCTTAAACACATTTCTGTATTTTTTAACCCTTCTGTGCCTCAATTTGAAAGATTTTATTGATCAAACTCATCATTCTGCTTTTCTAATCTGCTGTCTCATCCCTTTATCAAATTTGTATTTTTAGCTATTTTCTTTTGCATTTCTAGAATTTCCATGCGACCTTCTTTATAACTTAAATTCTTTAGTGAAATTTACCACTTTTCATTTATTTCCTTCTTCTCTCTATTTTCCTGTGAATGTTAGCCATGATAATTTAATGTCCTCATTTGATAATTCCAATATTTGAATCATTTTTGGATTTGTTTTTATGGATATTTTTCTATTGGTTTCAGGTTATGTTGTCCTATTTTTTTATATGCCTGGTGTCTTTGTGTGTCCCGGCTGATGTGACAAACTACATATACTGAGCAGCTTAAAGAACAAATTCATTTCTAAAGATTCTAGAGGCAGGAAGTCAAAGCTAATAGTTAACAAAAAAGCAAGTTGCAGAAAAATTTTGCACATAGGGTCCTCTTATTGCAGTAACAAAGATAAGTATACCTACACCTCTGTACATAGATATTTTCTGGAAACAAATATAAGAATTTGTTCAGAACAATTCTAGTCGCTAGAAGGATTTAATAATGAAGAATGGTGTGTTCCTTTTTTTTTTACTTTATATTGCTGTATATCATTTGAAATTTTCCATGAACATATTTTTCCTTTTATGAATGAGTTTTCAAAACGTCTTAAAATTATTTGGCAATGTGAATTTTCAAGTTTCATGATAATATTGATCAAGCATTTTATTCACTGTTTTTCTTTCTTTAAGAAGAAATCTTCAATACTCCTGAGTGCTCCTCGTGTATGAAGGAAGTCTGATTTAAAAATTTAAACATCAAATGATGTAAATGGAGAAAAGAATTTAAAATTTCGAGGGATATCTGTTCATATTTGCACACATTACTAGACAGTACTTTAATGCTGGGGTGGAACTTTGGGCTTGTAGGTAGTCATGTCTTACACCACCTACAGGAGAGCTCAGCATCAGCAATCCATGTCACCAAGGAACTGAGTGTCCCAGTGAAGAAATTTATTCTCTATTGGAACCTTAGCTATGAGGGAAAGTGTTTTACTTATTCATTGTTCATTTATTCAATCCATGTACTTCACTGCTTGTGCAATTTGCTAGACTAGGCACTAGGTATATAGTGCTGCATGATAATAACCATATCTACATTTATTGAGTCATTAGCAAACTAAGCATGGTATTAAGCACTTTACATATGTTATCTCATTTATCTTCATAATAATCCTATGATACAGATGCTATTATTATACTTTTAAACAAAAAGAAAATTCAGGCTCAGAGTGATTGATTAGGTTACTCAAGTTTGCATAGCTAATAACTAATGACCTTGAAGCTTGACCCTAGGAAGTCTGATTCCAGAACATGTGCTTATAAACATCATTATATACTGTTTCAAAAGTGCAATAATCTCCCTGAATAAAGAAGATGGCCAGAGTAGTAAAAAATAGACAGGACAGGAAGTACGCACTCAGTTGTAAAGGATGCAGATATTCTGAGCAAGGGACAATGACTACATGGCAATATGCACTCAAATCTTTGCCTTCCGGACACAGCTAACAACATTTCTCAGCCTCCTTTGTAATTAAATGGAACAAAGGAGTGTGCACAAAATTGACTCACTTCCTTTCAAGTCCTGATGCCAGACCTCTCTTGTGACCCTCCACACATTCTTTGCTCCCCACCAGACAGAGAAGTTCCGGTAAAGGAATCTGAGCTCTGGAAAGTCATGGGGACACTATGTTGAGAAAGGTAGGTGCCTGAATCCCATTCGGAAGACTAGCTGTGGAAACGTGACCTGAGCTGACTGGACCTCGCATGATACTGAAATAAACTTTTTTGTGCATAGTAAGCCTCTGAGATTTGGGGGTTGTTATGGCAATTTGAACATCCTGACACATGAAACTAAGTCTTTAGGGATAAGAAGAACGCAATGTGGGACAGGGAGAGGAAGGAGCAAGTGCAGAGGTGCTGAGGCAAGAAAGAAACCATTGTGTGAAACAGAATGGAAAATGTTCAGAACCTAAAACTTCAGAGAGTGTGGCATTGAGCTTGGAAAGAGGGGCGTGCAGTCCAGCCAGCCAGGCCTTTGTGGACCAAGATGGGAGTGAGGACTGTATTCTAAATGCAATGGAGAGCCATCAGTGTGAGTCAAACAAGGGAGCACTTCGATCAACATGATAAAATATTACCTTGATTTTTTTTTTTTTTTAGTGTAGGACAGACTAAAAGGGGCAAGACTGCACACAAGGATAGGACAGGCTCCAGAATCTGTGTGACTCGATACAGAATGAAATGTGGACTCTCTTGATCAAAAAATATTAAAAATATTAAAATATCTGCATCAAATAAAATGCAGGACTCTTCTAAACATAAGGCTTTCTGACTACAGAGACCTTGTGCCCATGAAGTCTGTTTCCGCTTGGAGAAAAATATAGAAGCGAGATGATGCTGGTAATGAAAATGGAGAGAAATGCATGATTTAAAAGACATTTTCGTGCAAGAAGGAAGAAAATATTTTCATGTGTGAAATGGCAGCACGTAATGAGAAAGAGGAACAAGCAGTGGCTCCCTCACCTCCGTGGCCTTGCTTTGAAAAAGTCGGCACCTCAGCCAATCTTTACAGATGGGCTTCAGCCGGAAAAGCCCTGCACTTGTCCTCAGGTCCAGAGATTGTGGGTGGGCCAGCTGGCAGGTCCACAGGTGGGCTTGCTGCTGGGCTCCTTGGGGCTGGCCTGGTGTCTGGGTCAGTGGGTGCGCTGGTCTGAGGGCAGATCTGCAGGGGCTGGCCTGGCACTGGGGTTCCCTGGGGCAGGCCTGCTGGTGGGATCCATGGTGAAGTCTGGTTCTCACTTCACACTGCCTCTCCTTCCTCCGTGAGAAGGGCATCTCTATGCTGCACTGCAGAGGTTTGGGCGAAGAGGCGATGAGGGTAATAGACAACTGTCCTTCCTTCCTTCCTTCCCTTTTTTTTTTTTTTTTTAAGAAAGAGGAACAGTGTGAGAGAGAAAGAGAGAATCAACTTTAGTTTTTCAGGGGCTTTCGTTGCTCAGATACTTCATTGTGTACATGGTGCTGGGGTTTCAACCCACTTACTTGTGCACGCCAGGCAAGCGCCGTACCTGCTGAGCCACAGCTCCAGACCCCTGTCCTTCCTTTTTAAAATCTGTCTACTATTCCTGTGTTCTACCCAGGTGCCAAACTCTCACCTGGATTCCTTAGGTCTTGGGAAGGTAGCTTTGTGTATGGATGCTTGTTCGAATCAATGTTCCTGTGAAGGGATGAGCCTTGAGAACTTCTATTCCACTATCTTGCTGATGTCACTCTTTAGAATCTTACTGGATTGCAGAATATGGGTGAAAGCTGAGGAGTTCCCAACTAACCATGCTCAGTGTCTTGATTGACATACAAGGCAAATCATCTGCTGAATGGAACCAACAGACCTCAGGTGAAGCCTGAGGAGAAAGGACAAGTATGAAGTAATCACCTTGGGGACAGAAATGCAAGCCTATTAGAGAAACACAAAAACTGCTCATAGTATTTTTTTTTTAATTTTTATTTGATAATCATGGTCTTACAACTAGGAGGGATTCATCATCAAACAGTCAAGAATGAAAATGTAATGACAGAATAAGCCAATACTGGTGCCAGACCATGGTTTTCCCCCTTTGGGTTCCCCATGGTTCCATGTTTCACTCTACTTAAGCCCCAAGTTAATTGGACTTCTCCTGGAATTTGGAGGTTCCACTCAGATTAGATTCCCCCATACTACCTCCCTCCTTGATGTCCTTCCTATTTCCTTCTCCCCTCCCTACCCCCTCCCTATATCCCACAGGAACCTAGGCAAGGTTCCCTATGATCATGTAAGAATTCATATATGTCAAGGTAATTGTTAGGTTAGCCGTCTACCCTACTGCTTCCCGATGTATTCTAGCTTCCACAAATGAGACATTTCGGCCCTTGAGTCTCAGAGTTCGGGATACTTTACTTAGCAAAATTTTTTCCATCTCCATCCATTTGACTGCAAATGCCATAATGTTGAAAAACTGCTCATAGTATTGAATACCAAGATGATTTATTTAAAAATGAATTTACTATAAAAAAGTCAATTGATCACATAATTTTCTGCACAATATTTGCCTGGCAAGAAAAATATAAATAGTTTGCTCTGTACTGGATTACAGGTTTAGCAAACTGGTACATGGGGAGAAAAGGACACAAGGGAGTTAGGGATAATTCTGAAAGAACATTTATAAAGAAGGCACATGAACCAGTCTGGAGAAGGAGGAAAATGAAGTCTGAATAAGTCTGGAGAAGTAACTGAAGAAGTGGTAGATTTGTCCATCTGTGTGAATGGGCTCTGAATCTAAGATGTGTAGGTGAGAAGCTAATTGGCGGTAGTGGTGAGAAGTAAAAAGATGCGGAGCAGATTGGGTTTAAACAAGGGTAGAGTGAACTCTGAAGAAGATGGGTAAGGTAGATAGGAAGGAGCTGTTGGAACAAAAAAGTTAAGAAAATTAAGAAGTCAGACTGCTGAGTGGGTCACCTGTGTGAAAGTTGGAGTCATTGACTATGATGTTAGATAAATTGAAAAGCTGTGCCTCCATTGAAGGGTTGATGTCTTCAATAAGTAAAAGGCGATAAATAGGAGCTCAATAGGCAATAGCAAGAACAAAAGGGATTGAATTGTTTCTGCAGGTGGTTTAAAACTAAAAGAAGGAGATTTACAGATTAAGGCTATGGATTAAATAATTAAATATGGAAGCAGCAATAGTGGGTGGCAGCTACATCACTTGCAAGAGGAAAAAACAACCTGCATTCGAGAGAGCTTGGGGGGAAGTGAAGCCCACAGACGAGACTGAGAACCAAATGAAGGCGATGTTGCAAGGATTCTCATGGAAGAGATTCAGGATACAGATTTGTTTGCTGACCAGTGTGGAATTCCAGAGGGTGCAGTGTGATGGGATGAGAGTAACAGACAGCGGTGGCTGACACAGGGTCATGTTCAGTTCTGGTGTCCTCCTCTTGAGTTCTTTCCTTCATGCCTGTCATCGATGGGTGTCATGATGAAAGTAGTAAAGAGTGTGTCCTCTCAGGTTGCTGTTGGCTCGGTTTATGTTATGGACCCCAGTAAAGTGGCCAATATTATAAGGTAGAAGGGACACTGTTCATTATTCCCAGAATCCTGGATGAGAAGCCTGACTGGGGCAACACTGGATCTCCCATGTGACTGAGATTTTCGTGTTGTCTTACTTTCTCAAGGCTTTGGTGGTTAGCACATCCTGGAACTCTGAGGAGCATTTGATTTAG
Organism: Aplodontia rufa; assembly: GCA_004027875.1. Lineage (NCBI taxonomy): Eukaryota > Metazoa > Chordata > Mammalia > Rodentia > Aplodontiidae > Aplodontia > Aplodontia rufa. The sequence continues at coordinate 32,391 of PVKS010019421.1, read as the reverse complement.
TCAAAGTGAAGTTTCAAATCTATTCTCAACTTTTAACAGTCTAAGTTATTAATTTACAATCTGACAAAAGTAAAACAAAATAAGCTAGATTTAGACTTTTTTTTTTGAAGCTGGAGTGTGCTTTTGAACCCAGAAATTATCTCATAGTAAGAAGGTAAATCCCACAATTCAAAACAAAATTGAATATGCAGATAACATGCTAGCGCAGTGCTATTTTGCATAGAACTACTAATGCAATTTGCTGGCTTTGCGAGTGAGGCAGATGCAGCTCATTCTGAAGTAGCCTTTGGGCCTTTTCACATGATTTGGCTATTCTTAGATTTCTGAGTCATCTTGTCCTCCATGGTAGTCATTTTTCAATTTCATATTCTCTATTCATGAGGGAGATACTACATCAACCAGTCCAAATTTGGCTATGTGGCTTAATACTCTGAGCAAACAGGCTATATATTCATTCCTATTCTTAGCAATACCTTCGGACAAGTTGAATGTAAATAAAATATTTGGGCAATATGCTCTAACACTGTAGAATTTCTAGTAAGTGATGCCAGGAAACCTTGGCATGCACATTATTGCATAATTGTTTTGATTCAATTCGACTGTCCTTTTAACAATCAAAATCCCAAAGCAATAGGAATACTTATGAAAAGCACAGAAATGTGGATAACATGGGATGAGCCAAAAGACGCTGCCAAGGTTTTTGTCCAACAGAGCAGCATATCTTAAAGATTAATGTAGAAAGAATTTGATACTGCCAATAATAATTGCAATTTCTTTTAACAAACTGAGGATAGTGATAAAAATCATCTTCTAGGGTATCATTGAGGGAACTCAGAGGCATAGATACATAAAAAAAAATTATTTTAAGAGACTTGGGGAGTGAAATTTGGGATTCCCTCCTGCATAGGTTAGAGAATTTGGCCGAAGAGGATAGAGAGAGTTTACCAGATAAGTTAACTGCTGGTCCTTGGGTATAGAGGCTATGCACTCCTTGTCCTTGTGTCCCTATTGACCAACAGAATGCCTGGCATATAATGGGCATTCCATGAACATCTGTTGAACTAAAAGGAGCTTCAGCTGGGCATGGTGATGCACACCTGTAATCCCTGCAACTCAGGAGGCTGAGGCAGGAGATTATAAGTTCAAAGCCAGCCTCAGCAACTTAGTGAGGCCCTATGCAACTTAGCAAGACCCTGTCTGAGTATAAAATACAATAAGGGCTTGGGATGTGGCTCAGTGGTTAAGTGCCCTAGGTTTAAAACCCTGAACAACAACAACGTATAAATAGAAGCTGCAGTGGGAGGACCAAGCAGGCCAGCATCTCCTTTTCACTGTATCGTCTTGGGAATCTAGTATATTGTTAGCAGCACCTCACCTTCAGCCAGCCGTTAGCCCTGGGCCTCACAGCAACTGCTCTGAAGACTCCAGAGGTGACAAAGAATTGAATCTGTCCCACTTTTTACCTTGCCGTGATTTGAATATGATTTGTTGCCACCAACACGCTTGTCAAAACTTGATTCCTTAACACAGCAGAAATGAGAGACAATGGGGTCTTTAACAAAGGATTGGGTCATGGGGAAGGGATTCATGGGGCTCCTGTAACAGTGGGCTAGTTATCACCAGTATCGGTCATTATAAAGTATAAAGTGCCTTTTGTCCCCTTCCTCTCTTTGTGCAAGTCCGCTTGCAGGAGTAATTAAAGATGCTGCTAGGAACAGAAACCAGTGTTCTGGGGATTGTGAGGTGGAAAAGTGGAGGCTGAGGTTAAGACTACGATCTCAAGCAGACTGGTTCAAATGGAAAGGAAAGAGATAGACCGAGGCTACGGACCTGTTCAAAATAAGCAAGGGGAGATTACTCTAGACAGGATAGACTTGAACATGTTTAAAAACTGTAAGAAAAGGTTCTGTTTGGGTAAACTTCATTTGTGGATAAATAAGGGCCATGTCTAAAGAACTCAACAGAAACTTCTCAAAAGAAGAAACACAAATGGTCAACAAATACATGGAAAAATCTTCAATATCTGTAGCAGTCTGGGAGATGCAAATCAAAACTACACTAAGATTTCATCTCACTCTATTCAGAATGGCAATGATCAAGAATACAAATAATAAGTGCTGTGAAGGTTGGTGGGAAAGGAATACTTTTAAATTGCTGGTGGGACTATAGACTAATACAACCACTCTGGAAAGCAGTATGGAGATTCCTCAGGAAGCTCGGGATCAAGAGGGAATACTCTACTCCCATTAGAAGCCTAGCTATACACAGGCAGGAAGAGAACCTCAGAAATGTCAATAATTATTATACATGTATACGTTCATTTCAAACTATAGTATGGTGGGGTTAGAGGAGACACGAGTTTGGGGAATGGATAAAAGGGGGTGGATTCTGGTCTAGGACTGACCTTAACTTACTATCTCACTGTGTCAATATCCACGTTTGCATGATTATGTAACAACAATTCCCTCCAATATGTAAGACTATGTCAAACTAATAACAACAACAACAAAAAACAACCTAGAGATGAAACCACTATATAACCCAGCTATCCCACTTCTGAGTATTTCCCCAAAAGATCTAAAATCAGCATACTAGAGTGACACAGCCACATCAATATTTATTGCAGAACAATTCACAATAGCTAAATTACAGAATAAACGAAAGTGTCCATCAATGTATGAATGAACTAAGAAATTGTGTTATATACACACACACAATGCAGTTCTACTCAGCCATAAATGGTATGAAATTACGGTATTTGTCAGTAAATGGATGGAAATGGGGAATATCATGCTAAGTAAAATAAGCCAAACTCAGAAACTCAAAGGTTGAATGTTTTCTCTCATATGTGCAAGCTAGAGTAAAATAAAGAAAAAGAGGAGGGAGGGAAGGAAAAGATTTCATAAAGATAAATGGAATATCAGTAATGTAGAAGAAGGAAATCAAGAGGCAGTGTGAAGGGATAGGTAAGGGGAGTTACAGCAGAATTAATTCTTTAAAAATCATGACATATGCACACATAAATGTATGACAGGGAACTTCACCTCTATACATAGAAAGACCAATCAAATATAAACACATAGATAAACAAAAGAAGGCCTACTAGAGTAGAGGAAGGAGAATGGGAGAGTGGAGGGAGGATGGAGGGAAAAGGGGGGACCATGAATTAAAATCTACTTCCATGCATGTATGAGTTTGTCGGGATGAACCCAACTACCATGTATAACTACAAAGCTTTAATACAATTTTTGATAGAGAAAATTAAACACTGAGACAACTGCTTTCAGAGGAAATCATCCATGTTCTCAAAAACCCCGAAACTTCATAAATTGGCATTGATTATACTGGAAAAAAGTCTGAAACTTGTTTCTTATCATAAAACTGAACATTACGTAACATATAATGAAGATTCAAAAGATCAGTTGATCTTTAGTGTGTCTTTTCTTAAGAATCTACTTCCTGTAGATATTCAATAAAATGCCTATTAAGTTCACCAAAAAACAAAATAAGGGCCAAGTAGGGACCAAATGAAGTGAGCAGTTACCTGGGTGGGGGTGGATAGGACTAAACTCTAGGCTGCCGAAGACAGACAGATCAAGACAGGAGAGAGAAAATAAAAAGCAGAAAGATTTTTTTTTCCAATTTCCATGACACCAGTGAAGGCTGGATTTGAGGCAATAGGATAAAAACAGAATAAATAAAGCTGTCACAAAAGGCACTGAAGTGGACTGTAGGAGGAAGATGCCGGGGAAACTGCCTATGTCTTGGAATGTAGCCACCTCTCTACAGAGCCCCTGTTGCCCTGCAGAGAAGGAACGATTAAAGGTGCCAATCTGGCTAGATAAATATAGATGTTGAAGATATTGCAGAAGGAGTTGGTAACAGAATTCCATCCCTAAGGATATGGGATGCATTTGCATCCTGACCACAGGTTGAATAATTAATTTCACTAACATTGTACAAACCATACCTAAGATTCTGAGCCAAGGAGACTCCACTTGAAGTCACTTTGTGTATGCCATAGATATGTGAGATCTAGGGGGAAGTTAAGCTTGCTTTAAAAGTCTGAGGGAAAACAAGATTTATACAATACAAAGTTTGTATATTGTGTTTTTAAAAGACCCCAATGTTCTTAAGCATTCTAAAAACTATTGTCAAATGGACTTCATAAAATATTTGTGGTTAAATAATCTTTACTGGTTTTTAAATGGCTATGTTTCTTTCCAATTGAGAAGATATTTCTACTTCTTTGCTTGGGTTTCTTTGAACCATTCCTCCAAAGTGCTCCTCTTAATTTTCATTCAATGAAAATCTCTATACTTATGGGTTTATTTTTTCTTTGCGTTTAAATTAATCCCTCAAGTACAGTGTTAACTCTCTCAAGTGGCTGAAACTCTACTTTTTAGAACTGTTAATGCCTGGGATGTGACTTTGGCACCAAGGAGAACTTGGCTCAATAAAAGTATTCAAAAAATTAATATAATAAATTCTGTATTTATGATTGATTTTTTATTCTATTGTGTTTCTAAGAAATTCTGGTGCTTTGTTGTTCTTGTTTATAAACACTGGTTCTGTGAAATCCATCCTTATTTGAAATAAAAATCTGGCAGAGTGTTGTTGCTCCCTGATTTGATGACACTTGGATTGAAAGAAAAAACAAACTGAGTGGAGAAAACAAGTGACAAACAAAAATCATGTTAACGATCATTTTCCTTCCTCTTTGTTTTCTTTCTTTTGGATTAAAATATTAATAAAAATTAGGATTTTTTCCATAGACAGTGTCTTTTCAATGGGTACTTTGTTCTTAGATACTCATTTACTTAAATTATTGAATTTTTGGAAATGGTAATTTATCAAGTAAAGCTAAAGATCTAAAATATTTAGACTTTGAAATTAATATTACAAAATCATAAAGTTTTTCCAAAAATCTTATTAACACCTTCTCAGAGTCTCCCATGTATGTCTATGCCACTCCACTTTCCGTCTCTTAGAATAACAGGAGGTTTTTCTTGCTCTGTAAAATTTGACTTAATACATGTATAGAAGCACATTGTATATTTATTTTATATTAGTTCCAAAAATGTTTTGATTATTTTGCCTGAAAGTTTCATGTGAGTCTGAAAGGAGGTAAATAATTAATGATTTGAATTTTTAAAGGAAAAATGCTATTCTTTAGATAAATTTGAGCTCTTGCCATCTGCCAATCACATTGATTACATGGAAAATTAGTAAAAAGTTCTTATTTTTATGTGTTCCCATAGTGGGGAACTGACAGCTGGGTTTATGCTTCATGCTAGCTCAACACTTGAGGGTCCTGCACTGATTCCTACATATACTATCTGACATAACCACACTGCTTTATAATCAAGAATACAATAATCTATTTCTAAGGACATTTTAGAAAATCAGAGTGCTATAAAATGAACTTGACTGAAGTAGATTGTAAACCACAGTTGTTGGGCCATTGGATTAATCAAAATATAAAAATATGTAGATTGAAGACTGCTGGACCTTATCCTTTCTAGCTGGAAGGAAACTATGTTCTTGTGTCTCTATGAAGGGTGAAGGAACTCTCTCTCCCTCTCCCATATCCATTTTTCCATTTGTCTCTAAGCAGGAAATTATCCAGTGGGCACTCTTATTCTACCATACTGTGTAGAGAAAGATTTATGCCAACTGACCTAAAAAGAGCTGAAGGTAATGCCATCCTCTAGAGGAAAGAAACACTGGGCATGTGAAAGGTATGGATTCTATATGGACGATTTTTTGACTCGATCAATAAATAGCAATTACATTATTTGGTATTCACCATGTATTAAACTTTACAAAGCATGGGAGTGCTAATAAAAACTTTAAGCTAATTGATTGTATACTTGCAATTCACTTGGACAGTTGCATGTGGTAAGATAATGTGCAAACAGCTGTTGTAGTTCCCTTTCTCGTTCTACTGTCAATTTTATACTTTAAGCCTGTAATACAAATGCATTGTGGGCAAACATACATTGCTCAATGGAGTCTGTCGCTGAATAACTGTAAGACAGAAATAAATTGGGAAGAAGTGATTGAGCAAAATCTGAGCCTACTCCACCACCACACAAGGTGTTACTACTAAATGATGGAAAGGGGAAAGAGAATCTGAACCTTAGAAAACATTAAAAATGGATTATCCCAGCATTTCTTCTTTAACGTAGTAAGGTAAGTTTGAGAATAGAGAGAGGTTTGGAAATAGAGAGGGTAGACTCAATGCCTCTGCAAAGCAGTAGCCTCACAGATGTGTCCTTGCTATAGAAGTGAAAATAAGTAGCAAAGACAGCTACCTTTTGGAACTGTAATTTGATACTGGAAAATATTGGGGGCAGAGAAGACTGATGATAGCTCTGAATCTCTTATAGTGCCAGGACAGCAGATAAATCTTCTCAGTGCCTTAGAGAAAGGCATAAAATTCTGCTAACCAAGAAAGACTGCCATGGGTGGCATGGGTTGTGGAACTATATTCTGTCAGTTATATATTACAGTTTCATGTTCCTGTCCTCTGAAACCTCTTGGCTTCCAGCAGCCACCATTTATTTATTTACTTGTGATTCTGGAACTTGAGCTGAGACAAGCTGGTTAGTTTTCCGCTGGGCTCACCTGCTCTTTCGTATGCAGTAGCAGTCAGTCCTCTGGTGACTTGGTTGGAAGCTGGCAGGGGAAGGGCTCACCTCTGGAGTCTTGAAGCTGACCATTGCCTGTGGCAATGATCTGTGAAAGCTCTGTCTTCCTGTAGTTGGATCCTGGCCTCACTCATTTTCCAAGAGTGAAGAAAAAAGCTATAAGCCTTCTTGAGGATTAGGCTCTGGAGCTCAAACACATGTATCACATTCTCTTGGTCAAAGCAAGTCAAAAGCAAGCCTCTTTTCAAGGAGTGGGGAAAGTAAATTCTACCACTTATCGAAAGAAGGTCATATTTAATCTGCGGTAACCCGCTCTCTACCATATTTATATTACTCCACATGCAACGTATGCTTACCCCTCCCTGAAAGTGCTTAAACCTGTACAGTGTAACACAAAGACCATATGCCACAAGTGGCCACCAAACACTTGACATGTGCCTGATCCTATTTGAGATGTGCCGTTATTCAAAATATAAACAGGATTTCAAACATTTAGTAGAAAGGATGTAAAGTCTCACTTTAATGCTTTTTATGTTGATTATATGTTGAAATGATATTTTGGACATTGAGTTGAAGAAAACACATTATTAAACATAACCTCAGCTGCTTTTAGGATTTCTCACTTTTTAAATAAAGCTATTAGAAAATTAAACTACATCTGTGGTTTGCATTTTATTTCTGTTGCATTTCACAGATTTTACCAGCACTTAGCAAACTTTACCTGTAAAGAGCCAAGTAAACATTATAGGTTTTGCAGGTCACACATTCTCCATTGCAAATTCTGTATTCTCATTGTATTGCAAAGCAGGCATTGGTAAGGAATAAACAAATGAGCATGACTGTGTTCCAATAAACTTCATTTAAAAGAACAGGTTGCAGGCTCGATTTGAATTGCACGTAATATTTTATGATACCTGATTTATATCATTAACACTTAAAATAATTATTGATATGGCTGGATTTCTGAGTATTGATTTTTTTGGTGTTTTTTTTTTTCTGATTTGTTCCTTTTCTCTCTTTTATACCTTCTGTTGGATTATTTGACTTTTTTTTTTTTTGAACCATTTCATTTTATCTATTGGGGTTTGGGTCATCTCTCTCTTTTTTTGTTTTAGTGGTTTTTCTGAGGATTATAATATACATATCTAAACTTCCATACGTAGAGTTAAATACACTTATCTTAGATCTTTTGATAGTGTCCCACAGTTCCTTGAGGTTTTGGTTATCTTTTTAAACTTTTTTCCCTTTCCTATTCTTCATGTGGGTAGTGATTATTGTTAAATCTCCATGTTCATTGACTTTTTTTCCATATATCAATTTCATTTTGTTTTGGAGTCCTAAATGTCAAAAATATAATTTCAGACATTGTATTTTTTTTAAAAACATTTTTTTTAAGAGAGAGGGACAGTGAGAGAGACAGAGAAAGAGAGAAATGGCTTTATTTAGTTTTTCACATGGCCTTAGTTGCTCCAACACTTAGTTGTGTACATGGTGCTGGGGTTTGAACCAGGGTCCTCGTGCTTGCCAGGCAAGTGCCGAAACCACTGAGCCACCGCTCCAGCCCCTAGACATTGTATTTTTCAGTCTCTGAATTTCCATGTTTCTTTTTTATAATGTATATTTCTGTGCTGTGATTTTTTTAAATTTTTTCATTCATTTCATGTTTTTGTTTATTGCCTGGGACATAGTTATTATAATTGCCTTCCTTTTGAAAGTGTAGCTGGGTCAAGTAACTTGGCTTTTATCCAGAACATTTTTTTACTGGTGCATATTAATGCAGAAGATTTTGAATAGCATGTGTGTAGACTCCAGCTTTTGTGATAATCCTTGCATGTGGTGAGCTTGGCTTACCTTCGCTGGGTGGTGTTTTCATCTCTATTCAGTTTTCTAAGCCTTTGCTAGCCTGATTTGAGTCTGTTTTGCCCATACATGGTTCAGAACCTAGGACAAGACTTGGATGGGTTCATTCAGAAATTAAAAGAAAGCCTTCCGTGGCTCTGTCTCTTTCACCCTCCTGCCCACGGGGGTTCTCTTTCATGATTCATCTGGAAAAAATAAATGCTGGGGTTTCTGAATCTTCTTTTTCCGCTCTATGCCACCTCTCATTTGAGGCCCACTCTTGGAGTGAAATTCACAGCTGTATGAATTTCCTCTATATTCTGGCTCCCCTCCTCTTTGTGTTTCAGAGGTCTTCATGCATCTAGTTCCCCCTCAAGGCCACCCTGCCACCAAGTTTGATTATAATTAGTGGAAGTGATTGACTGCAGAAAGCCTATGCTGCGGGGGTGGAAGCAACGTCAACTTCCTTTTGATTAATGTTGACTTTTTTGCAGAACATTATGGAGTCTCATGTTACAGGCATTTCTTTTGTTAAAAACAAATAATTATGTATAACTACTTTGAAAAACAATTGTCACTCCACTATAGCACTGTACATGTTCACATTTAACTTAATCATTTAATATTTGGATTAAAATCTACCATCTACCATCTCTCTACTCAACTGTCTTTGGTTTATCATTTTCTCTCTCCTTGGGTAGATTAGAGTTTGTTATTCCATTTCTCTTTTAGTTCAGAAGTTGTTCATTTAGTTTCTATTCCTGTAACATTGCATTTGAAATTATAAAAGCTATCTTTAACTATCAAATAATGATGAACTGGTACTCTTACCATCCTTTTAATGCTTTTTTATTACTTTATAAAGTTCATATACTTTTGCCCAAATGTTAGTGACCTTTTATTTGCTCTGTATTCTTTTAGGCATCTCTGATGTTTGATGAGAAATCATTTTTATTGTGATAAGAATATTCATTAGAATTTCCTACTGGCAGTACACTCCATTTTTTAATTATTTGAAAATTGTTTTTATTTCTTGTTTATTTGAAGTTTCTTTTTGCTAAATATACAATTGAAAATTAGCAATGACTTTGGCTCCTTTTCATTCTGGCTGCTGAGAAGTCAACTGTGAATCTTTTTATTGCTTCTTTGAAAGTCTATCTTCACTTCCTCTGATTATTTTTAGTATTTTTCTCCTTGTTTTGGTTTTTGTAGCTCCTTCACAATGTATTTAAGCACTGACTTTTTCCTAATTATTTTGATTGGCATTGATTGGGCTTCTTCAATGTGTGGACTTTTGTCCTTACTATTCTGCACTGTCACTGTTTTTGCCTATGCATTTTGGATAGTTTTGAATAGTTTCTTCTGCCTTATTTTCAGTTCACTAATTCTTTCTTTAATCATAGTTATTTATACCAATTTGCTTAATTTCTGCTATTATGCTATACAGTTAATGAATTTCTGTATGCTTCTTCTATTTGTTATGCAACATTTTGTGTTTTCTATTCCCCTACTAAAATTTTAATGCTTGATGTTACTTTTGTGTGTACTTTGTATATAGTTCTTTTATGGCCTGAAGTTGATGATTTCAATTAAGTCGTGGCTTTGTTTTGTTCTTTGTGTGTGTGTGTGTGTATGTGTGTGTGTTGTGTATGTTTCTTCGTCTATTGTGTGTGGTGGTTTCTACTTCCATAGAAGTGGCCAGGGCTCTTAGGGTAAGAAGCTTGGAGTGCCTGAGTTTATATCTCTGATTTCTGGTCTTCTCCCAGATTGTGTGCTAGCAAGTGCTAGGGTATCTTGTAAATCCTGTGATATTTTTGCGAATTTTGTCTGTAGCCCTGTGTTTATCTTTGATCCTCAGGTTCACATTGGCATAACTTTGCTACTTTTTACCATCTTCAAGTTAAGAATTACATTTTTATAACCCTGAAGTGTACAGTGAAATTCAGAATGATCCTAGTGACATGAGTTTCCAAGTGAGGGGACTTCATAAACATTTATCATGTACATCTGTTTTCCATATGAATTATAATATTTCTTCCCAGAAATTATTTAAAATGTAAAATAATCTAGAATTTATGCAAAAAGCTATAATATTGAAATGTGTAACTTCCTTAGGAAAGCAGTGAGAATTTGTAGGAAACTATTATATGTTAAAATAAGTGTCTTCAGAATTTTAGACATTCCTATTCTTCATAAAAAGTTTAGGTCAATGTATGGTATAATTTTAGGTAGTTGAATGAGTTCTCTTTCTTTTTGAATTAAATCTATTCTTCCATTCAAAAGGAGCTTAAATATAAGACTTCTATTTTTTAAAACTTTCATTTAAATTCTATCATGTAGTAGCAGATCAAGTAAATGGGATTTTGAGAGGAGTTTTCTCTGTTTACTTCCAATCAGCTAAATATTGCAATGCTACTTGGACTAAGCAGAAAACCAGGAAACTCCTTACCATAATAACAAGTGAGGATTAAGATAGGCACTTAGATTTGCTACTACTTTTGAAAATCACATATGGTGAACCCTAAAGTTACTGTCTCCTTTAGAACCACTTTAGCACAAGATTGTGTTGCATGGAAGTATATCATAAATGTTACATGATTCCCAATATAGCATCAAGCTGCAGTCCTGGAAAAGCCTCTATTTATATCTCTCAGAAACAGCTTTTATCAGGAAATGTTTTGCCCTTCTGACCAGCCTTCTCATAGCCTTCATGGGAATATCCTCTCTGCAGACACACAGAGGCCTAGGGCTCACTTGATAAAATAAAATGTCCAAGAGAATGATTAAATGCATATAACTAATACTTAACAGTAAAAGGTAGAATTGTTACCAGGTGCTACAGAACCCCAAACTGGAAGATCTGAACTGAAACACTACAGTCTTTTAAAATAAAACCCACTCTGCAATAGACTCCAGAGAGCTTTCAGTCTGGACTCTCTTGCTTGGTGTTGGTGAGCTCCCTTAGCTGTGGTCTGGCTGTTGGTTCTCTTACATAAAACTGAAGTCAGACACTGAGTTTCAGCAATAAGTTTGTACCAAATAAATTCTTGTCTTGGTTTAGCCATTGTAGGGTAAAGGGGTCAGGGGAGAGCACTTTTATGGTATTTATTGGGTCCTATTGATTTAAATACAATAAAAGCTGTAAGTCCAAATGTGCTAGTTCCTGGTAGCTATAATTTTATAAGAACTATTAAGCAGGACTTATTTACAATTAGCATTTGCATCAGTATTTGCTTCTGACTTCTTTTCCCTTACTGATCTGTGTTCTTCTTTCTTTTAGAATGAACAGTTTAGAAATCATACATTCCTGTGATTTGGAAATGTTTCAAAATTTTATTTCATAAAAAAATGTTAGTAATAAAGCATAAAAATTTACCAAGAGGGGAAAACAAAATGGAAATATCCCACAGGATTTTCACTTTTCGTCAGCATGATTAAAAAACTAAGCAAGCGAAAAGATAAAAGTGAAGAGTTAAATTCTGACCCCAGTTTGTACTGAATCTACCTGTGCTGAGCACGAAAAGCAGCTGAGAGAGGCGTGAGCTCAGGAAGCCCCTTGGGAGGATGCAGGCATTGGTGAAATTGCAGCGCATTCGTTCTTAAGAATCACCTGGACTGAAAGATCGGCGCTCAAGCCAAGGCACACGTGCAGCTCGGAGGGAGTAGCTCAGCGTGACATCTGTTCTGTTTTTTTTGTTTTTTTCTGCTTCCTTGTTCATCTTTCTTCCTTAATCATCTGATTGGTCCTATAACCACAACATTCAACATATATGAAGAATTTTCCATGTCTCAAGCATAATTTAATTAACTTTTGAAATCCTCATATCCTAGGAAGCAACAACTGTTTTAGAGGTGAGGCAAGCTGTGGAGAGGCAAGTTCTTTGCCCAAGATCAAAGGGCCATAGTGGTGCCCGCTCCAGAGTCTGACTCTTCACCATTTACCTGGGACTCCTGGCTGCAAACCTACACAGACTCAGTGGCTTCAAGACATGGATAGGGCCATTGCCATACCTTTCATTGTAACTGCTTGGAATCCTTAGGACAAGACTCCTTTAGCTTTAATTCAGAGACTCCTTTAGCTTTAATGAACAAACTTTCACCTGCCTTTTATTTTTGTGAATTAAAAAAGATAAAAAGTTTTAGGTATTCCATTTTATAGTTACCTATAAAGTACTTCATTGTTCCAGATACTTTTTGATACATTCTGTCATTTGATTCTGAAGAAGTTTGAGGTTAGTATTACTATGACCATGTTCATAAGTGATGGTGCAGAGCTGAGATTTAAATCCACTTCTCCTTTGTTTCAAAGGAGTTGTTCTTTTGACAATGACAGTTATGCATTGCTTTGTGACTGGGATACGGTTTGAGAAATGCATCGTTGGGCAATCGTTAGTGTGAACATAGTAGAGTGTACTTACACAAGCATACTTACACAAGGCTGTTGACTGTTTTAAAGTAATCTTTTTATACATAGAAGTACATTCTAATGGTAAAAATATAATAAATACATAGACCAATGATGCAGTCATTTACTATCATTATCGAGTATTATGTGGCATACATAAGTGCATGCCATAATTTTATTTGATGGTGCAGTAGATTCATTTACATCAGCATCACTACAAACGTGAGAAAGTGTCATGCTATGTGACATTATGACAGCTATGACATCAATAGGCAAAAGACAATTTTCAGTAGCATTATAATCTTACAGGACCATCACCATATATGCATCCGACCCTTGACTGAAATGTCATGAGCTGCATGCCTATATTACAAAGAATTACATTTATGCTGAATATTAATGATGAGATATTTATGATATGGCGTACCTCTGGGAGAAACTATCCAAGCAAGTCTGTAACCACAGGTGAGATCTAACTTCTAGGCATCTGAGGAGATTTTCCTGCTGTTAGACTGTTGGACCACTTGTTTAAAGACAGGAAGGCAACATGAGACTACCGTAGGAATACTTTCCCCATACATTCCTTTATCCTAAGAAAAGAAAAGAGTCAACCAACCCATAGTTAGACTTTATGGATAAATACCTTCTACCCTCTGGTGCAGAGAATTTCTGATGTCACTATTCTCTCAGTGAAGACATAGGAGACATTAGTGGTAGTCTTAGTTATGCCCAGAAATGTGCAATCTACTCCGACACACAGAGAGAAGCGGTAAGGTAGCAAGAAAAAAAATCAACTGATTTGTAGAAGGTAATTGCTTATTGTTTGAAAATAAATGAGAGTCAATGCACTTGACCTCTAAGCATGCAGCTCCTTAGAAAGCTGTTGGACTGACGTGTTAGATGACTGTGATGAGGGAGTGATATGGATTATCAGATAGATGGGGTGACAACTCAACCTTTACACAATGAATCAAAAGGAGGTAAAAGTAGAGTTGCTGTTTCTTGGCAAAATATGTTGCTAAGATCATAATTAGAAACTTTTTGGATGGGAAACCGCCCAACTCTGTCAACAAATTCTGAGTGTTGCATTGGAACAATGGGCTAAGTTATCATGAAACTGCTGGTCTTGCCTTCCAAGCAGGTAATGAAGTGCGAAAGCAATAGGCCGATTTCACAGCCTACCATATTTCATCTTTTCAAAATACGTGGTACAAACCGAAGGAAAGGACAACAGCAGTTAGTAAGCAACACTGCTTCAGCAGTTTCCCCATGGCTTCTGGGTCCAGCATATGGTAAGCATCTTAATGTTTGAAAGTGTTGGTTGTTGAAATGTCTAAGAATGGTATGATTAGTTGAAATTAAATTAATGTTGCTCTGTACTTCCCATCAGTCATAACCAATAGAAGTGTTGGTTGTTGAAATGTCTAAGAATGGTATGATTAGTTGAAATTAAATTAATGTTGCTCTGTACTTCCCATCAGTCATAACCAATAGAATCAAATCCAGCCAAAGTGGTCACCTTTAACCAACTCTTGATTGAAACAGAGCCAGCGATCTGGACAAAGTTGCTGTATACATACTTTTATTGGTTCAGTGGAATATATTTTGAATTTAAGAGCTACCAATGAATAATCAGAGGACCTTCCTGGAACTGCTGCGTTAGAGTGAGTGTTATGCTCTGAGTCACCTTCATTCAATGGGCATATTCATTTGTTATCATTTAATAGTAACAGTGCTGGGATTTTCAGAGATAAGAAATGAGATCTTTCTTTCAGGAAGTTGCATTCTAATGATACAGGGAAAAGCAAGTAACTTGGACACATGTTCCGCTAAGAAAGCCTAGAGGAGGTGCACACATCCCCAGCTGGAGATTAGAAAGTAGACATTTGAATGTGTCTTGAAGAATGCCCGGCTAAGAGTGAAGGGGTAAAGGGTGTTCAAGGTGCATGGGAGGGATGAGAAAACACACAAAATTTGATAAAATTTGGAATGTGCTAGACACCTTAAGCAGTTTGGTGTTTCTTTATTGCAAAGAACAGAAGCAGGGAAGAGGAAAAAAAAATTCTGGAGAGGAACGTAAATATAGGCTGTGGGGGACATTTTTGACATGCTAATAAATTTAAATTTTTTTAAGTTCAGAGAAACAATTACAGACTTTTACATAGTGTTGTCAACATTGGTAGGTTTGTGATTGAGATTGATGGGCCACTCTGGTTGCAGTGTGGAGAGTGTATTTCAAAGAACAAGGCAAGAAACAGAAGAATGAATGAAGCCAGTCAGCATTTTCTCTAGGAGCCTAAAAAAGGTTAATATGACACAACTTTATACCAGGTAGCACATCTTAAGTGAGATGGTAGCATTCCATCCTTTCCATGTGAATACGGTCTGCATTAGATAAAAGTCACGTTTGACTTTCTGAATTATTTGTTTTTTGTTTTTTGTTTTTTTTTTTCTGAATTATTTGTAAGCCTTATTTCCTCTACACTAGCTCCTCTGTTGATGAAGAGCTCAGCCACACTGAGTTGCCGTCTGCTCGCTTTTCAGGCAAGGATCCATGCCTCTATTCACATTGTGTTCTCCAACCAGAGTATCCTTTCTCCGTTGTCTGCCTGGAAAACTTAATATTCCAAGTCTTAGATGTTGCAACACTTCCTCCATGACACCTTCTCTTTTTGTCTTTGTCTGTTCTCTTCTCCAAACCCCGTGACTGCCTGAAAATACTTCCATTGCAGTGGCATTTTTGCCCAACTCTTACTAAGGGTCAGTCATGAGACTTTTCACAGCCGTTATCCTGCAATTTACCCCTGATTAATGATGGTGAAACTGAGTCTCACAGATGTGATGTAATTTACCAAAAGTCTGGTGGTTAGGAAGTCAACATCAAAATTTAGGTATGTCATATTCACACATTTATGTGCTTTTACTGATGTTGAATTGTTCTATTCCTTTCTTTTATACTGTAAAATATGTACAAGAATCTCTATGATGTCTGGTAAGTAAATAATGGGTGTTTAAAAGCTGTTTTTTGAATGCATGGATTTTTGGAACAATCCTACTGTTCTGGATAGGCACTATGGGAACTGGAATTCCATAGAAGTGAAATGGGGAAATAGTGTGAAATCAGCTGATGTAAGAATATGCTGAAGCATATATGACAAAATCCAACTTAAGTATATATAGAATCTCAGAAAAGAAGAAGACAGTATGATGGGTAATGAGAGAGATATCTTTTCAAGGACAAGGCTAACTGAAAAGTGAAAAGTTTACCACAATCTCTCAAATCTAAAAATATTGGGAAAAGTCACTAAGAGAAAATACCTACTAGGGTAATAGCGCATTATGCTGAAAATTTTTAAACTAATTCCATAACTTTATGTAAATTATTATATAAATACTGATATTCAAAGTTCAGATTGTTATGTCGATATTTAAATGCAGATTGACATTTAAACATTGACATAATGTCAACATGACAGTTGCAACCACAATTAAGTCTCCTGTATGACAGTCTACTCTATGACAAATACAGTTCTATTCACTACTAAGATTCTACTTACTAAATGGCAATGCCTACTATATAAATAATTGCATATATGATTTTGCCTATGACATAAGAGTTCCATGTACAACTATTTGCACAGGTAAATGTGATTGATTTCTTGCTATTAAGGAGTTAACAGCAAGTTAACAAACATAAAGTAATAATGGATCTAAATTTGGCTAGAGTTGTACCATTTCTGACTTGTATAGAAGAGAGGAATGAAATTATTCTGACATAAGTCAATCATAGGAGGTGGCATTGATGTTGGGCAGTATCCCTATTACAGAAGCCCCCAGAAGGCTTCACAGAGGAAGCACCCTTTGGCCTGAAAAGATTGAGGGAAGAAAAACACATTCCGATTGCTGGAGGAGCTAAAAAAAAAAGTTGCAGAAATAGGAATTCATAGGCATGTTCAGGGAAGAGTAGGTTATTTAATATAAGTGGAAAATAAGGTATAGAGTATGATGTGCCAGAAAGGGCTAGCAAAGGCTGGATCTTAGAGAGCAACATAGGACGTGCTTAGGAAATTGAACCTTATCTTGAAATGTGTTGCTGAAGAAATTGATGATTGATTGATGATGTGTGTATGTTAGACTATGTGCACATGTATGTGTATGTGAGTATAATTTTGCCTTTTAGATATATGTCTATGATAAGAACTGATGATGAAGGAGGGAAAGAGGAAATGTCCATTTGGGAAAGATGAGAATTTACCTAACATAGGAGAAATAGAAGTGGAAAGGAAAGATGGGTTAATTATCAAGAATGTTAAGCAGGTACATGCTACTGTTCTCAGAGAATAAGTATATATGGCTTCTGAAGGAGAGGGAGCAGTCTCAGATGGTATCTAGTTTCAACTGCTGTAACAAAGTATCATAGACTGGGTACTAATAAACAGCAGACATTTCTCACAGTTTTGGAGATGAAGTTCAAAGTCAGGGTGCTAGCATATTGGATTCTGGTGAGGACCCACCGCTGGGTTGTAACTACCCTCTTCTCACTGAATCTTCACATGTGCAAAGACAGTGAGATAGCTCTCTGGGGTCCTTTCACACGGGCTCCATCCTCATGACCTCATTACCATCCAAAGCCCCCACCTCCAAATACCATCATGCTTGGAATTAAATTTCAACCTAAGAGTTTTGAAGAGACACAAATATTCACTCTCCTGGAGATGTCTTCTGATTTTCTGACTTGGGTGATGAAGATTACGTTGCTACTCACTTATGTAGAAAATTTAAGGAAAGAACCAGGTCATGAGTGAAGGTGGGGAACAGTGCATTGATATAACTCTGCTGTATGAAAAATCAAAGCTCTTCTGTTCATTTGGATCTGAAATTATTTCTGATTTGTTTTTGGTTGTATGACCTTGGGAAAGTGGTTGAAAAAATTCAAGTTGAATTGGGAGATATCAATTGAGCTTTTTAAAAAATAAAAAGAGAGGACAGTATGAGAGAGAGAGAGAGTCAATTTTTATTGAGTTTTGCACATGGCTTTCATTGTTCTGACACTTAGTTGTGTACTTGGATGCTGGGGTTTGAATCCATGTTGTTACGTGTGCCAGGAAAGCGCCGTAACCACCGAGCCACCGCTCCAGCCCCCTAGTTGAACTTATTTTGAGTAATAGATACAGTAATCAAGTTACCTAATGAAATCTTGAATAATTGAGGAAGAATTTAAGTTAATAAGTCTTTTTATGACTTTATCACTAAGTTAGTGCCTAACCGCAATCAAATTTCATAAGCTGTCTCTGTAGACCAATACTTAAAGAAATTCAATTCCAGAGTGTCAATCTTAGGAAATCTTACTGAATTATATTTGTCACATTATAAAACCACTACTGTTTATATTAATGTTAGTAGATTGGTGTGATATAAATATGTCTAAAGAAATCTGTATAATCTCCAGAACAGTAGTAAATGATGAAGTATGATTTAAAAAGATATTTCAACTGTTGCACAAGGTACAACTATAAATATGATATATGCCCTCCAGTGAAGAACAGAGATGAACGAACACCAGATATTTGCCAAGAACAATGAAAAGAAACTGGAATACTCTTTTAAAAATGTTCCCTTTTCCAGGGAACTATAGTAGAAAAGGTGTAAGGAAATAAGACTATTTTTTTTAAGTATGTAAAATGTGTCAGTATAGAGTCAGAATTTGAAATAGCCAAGCCATAGGAACTTTTCCTGAAAGCCTATCTGAAGCTGGGAAGAGCAGGTACTGGAGTTCTCATTTAGCTTGTGTGGCCAGATAAGGACAGCTTTACAGGAGACAGCCTCGTTTTAACTGGAACAGGCCCCTGAGGAAAAAGAAGTACGTCATTGAAGCCCTTCTCCAGGAGAACAGGGGCTTTGAGGCTAGGCTAACCAGTGAAGCAATCATTTTATTTCATTAATTCTCCTTAAAAATAAACTTACTCTGTATTCTCTGGAAACAAAAATATCAAACTGTGTTTTCAAGGGGAAGTGAATGTGTATATTATGAATTCATTTGTCTGGAAGTCTGGAAAATGTTACTGAATGTGGTGAACATTTATCAGTTTCGGAACAACGAAAAGAGAACACAGACCAGCACCGAATGAAACAAAGCTCTCCCAGGAAAGAGATCAGATGCTGGAAATTCCAGCACCTACTTTCGATCATTAACCTGTCACAAACGAGTAAGTCTGGCATATTGTGGATCATTACACATTCTTTGAATAAGTGCAAAATTTTGGAAAACAAGTAAAGAACAATGTTAATTAAGCTATGTATGTGGCATTTGGCCCTTATTTCTTCATGGGAGTCTGCTCCTTGACTGATATTTCATTTATTCAGTCATGATTTTTATCTGGCCTGTAGTCATTGGTTGAATTCAGGCCTCAGAACTTAAAGCATCTCTGATATGATATTCTAAGAAAGACACCTTGCGTTTATAATCATGTGTTGATATCAGAAAGATATGATTAGCTTATCAAGCAATAAAAATTTGTCATTTTCCTTTTGTTTCAATATCTAAAGTCTTTTTTGTATGTCTGTTCTAAAATATGTATGTATGAATGATGTGTATATGTGGGTGTGTATTTTAAATTGAATTAATTCATATAATTATCTATGTTTAGAAATTTGGGGGAAGTTTTTTGCTCATTTATTTGTTTTGGGTTTGGGTTTTATTTTTGTTTTTCGCAGTTCTGGGAACTGAAACCAGGCCCATGCACATGATAGGCAGATATTCTATCGTTGAGCTACATCTCCAGCCTCTTGGGGGTTCTTAAAGAGGAACATTCGAAACCATCATTTGCTAGTAAGATAAGTAATTTTCTAGGAAGCAAAATGTAGTTATAATTTGTCTTACCTATACTTGATAAATGATGTTTTCTAACAACCAATTTTTAAAAAATCAATCCATTCTACCTCTGGAGTTAGGGATTTTAAATATTATCATATCATCCACAGTATTCAAAATAAAATTTAATGAGACCACGTGGTATAAATTCCTGGTGTGTAAACCACAGAGCAGTCATTCTCATTGTTTCTGACAAATCAGTCTCATTTCCATGACTTGTGTATTCCCATTTCACCCGTTCATTCAAGTTCATATTCCTTTCAGGCTGCATTCTTTTCCTATCAAAGAAGCCAGGCAAAATAAAGCAAATAGTGACTAAGCTCATGTTAATATAATTCTTATACCAGAAAACACGAGAAATGTTTAAACAAGGAGGAAAAGAATTAACCTTGACTTCATAGTTGTTTAAAAAAATAGAAGAATGAATTTGGACATTCATGGCACTATGAAATTAGTAGTTGTATATTTTTTGTTCCAAGATTCTCAAAATCTTATTTCTCAGAACCAGAAATTGAAGAAAAATTTATCAAATGAAGTAGCAAGTTTTCTAGCCTCTAACCTGTTGATTTCATGAAAACTGTAGATATAATAATTCAAATTGCACAAAGTAACCCAAATATTGAGATTCAGGAACCATCGAGATGCTTTCCTACCTGGGATTTCAATTCTACAGTGGAACCCCTTGAATTTAATCTGAGAATGGGGATGTCCTTATGCCCTGTCTTAAGACACTGTCTCACAAGGGGACACGTTGAACCAAAACTGTGAATAGAGCTATGTTTGAATGACCAAGTTTGCACTAGAATTCTAATATTTTGGCTTTGTAATCAAATTGAACAATAATGCAACCAGACAGCATTCAAGACCTGCCCCTGCTTCCTAAGCAGTCACGAATTCCTTTCCTTTTTGTTCTCCATTCCTGCAGTTACTGTCCTGGTTCAGTCCCTTATCACTCTCTGGACTCTGTGTGGTCAGTATAAATTCTTATTTCCTTATCTGTGCTTATGTTACTTTCTTTGCCTAAAGCATTTATTTACTTCTTCAGGATGACCTCATCCTGTGTCTCATTAATTCCTTTAACCCTTTAAATCTCAGTTCAAGAGATTCCTCAGAGATTTAGTGTCAGCTCTTCTAGAAAGACTTCCTATATCCCTTGGGAAGTTGAGGGCCCTCTTCTGTTCTCAGTATTGTGGATATAGCATCCTCCCTGCACTCTTCTCGTTACATTCTAAGCTTTGACCATAGCAGAAGGAATCTCGGTTATCTCTGCATCCTCTCCATAGGTTACTAAAAAAAAAAAAAAAAGAAAGAAAGAAAAAGAAAAAAAATTCTACAAGGCCTGAAGCTTGCTCTGAATTTCTACTCCACAGTACCACTATAGTGGTATCTCTCTCTATCAATCTATCTAATCTTACCTTAGCTCCTTGAGCTACTCAAGGAAATGTTTTCCAGTCGTTTCCATCATCATTCGTCTTTACACTGTATCTACCCATATCATCGCTCTCATCTCCTTCCTATGTGGAGTAGAGCAGGTGGGAATTTACTACCATGCTATAATTTTCAAGGAACACTCAAAAAGAAGTCAAGTTTCTGGTTCATACCTTATAATAATGTCTTTAATGCTAGCCTTCCCCTGTTTTCTTGCCTTGCCTCATTCTTCACTCTTCCACATGCTTCTTTGACACAGAATTCTAGAACTATTTGTGCTTTCCCAAAATAAACATGTGTTTTAAGACTTTGTGACTTCACAGACATGTTCTTTTTTGCCTAAAGCAAAAAGGTGCTTTAGGAGGTGCCTAAAGCACCTCCCTCCCGTTTGTCTCTTTCCTTCATCGAAATCTTGTCCTTTTCTTAAAGCTAAGGAAAAAGAGGGGAAGAGAGAGAACCTAAGAGAGGAAAAGAGGAGAAAGCTAACAGACCTGTACTAATTTCTGAGTGTTTAAAATCATTGCAAGTAGCAACTCCTTTATGTATACAAGGGTCTCATGATTGCTATCCTTTCTCTTTCTGAAAAACTTTATAAAATAACAATTAGTTGACAATGAAAATTGCTTTGATCCCCACAGATAATTAGGTTTTGCTAATATTTCAACTTTTTTTGTTTCTATTGTTTATGGTACCAGAGACTGAAACCGGGGTCATTCTACCATTGAGTTACATTCCCAGCACTTTCTGTTTTTCATTCTGATAGAGTCTCACAAAGTGTCAGAGGCTGGCCTTGAACTTGTAAACTTCCTGCGTTAGCCTCCTGAGACACTGGAATTACGGGCATGTACCATCTGACATGGCAGTATTTCTATTTTTAAAACTGTGGGAAAAGATTTATAAAGCTTCATGAATCTAGGAATTAAAAAAAATACCAGGATATGAATCTGTTTAATCAACACAAATCAGGATTTTCTGATACTATACCCAGGACTGGCTACATAATTTGTGAGACCCAGGGTAAAATGAAATTGTAGATTGCCTTTAAGAATTTCAAGAGAACAAATGCAGTGCATTAAAACAAACTCAGGACCCCTCTAAGTGGGGCACAGTGCAGCTGCAGAGGTTGGCCCTGGCCACACCTTTCCATAATTCTAAGCTGCTCTGTTCTGGAGTGCTAAGAATGTGGTTGGCTGCATATTTACCAAAAGCAAACTCTATCTTGTTGGACTAGGCAGCACTTGTCTTGTTGGATTAAGGAGAGAAAGTAGTAGCATTGGGCTCCAAACACAATGTGGGGACAGTGTTTTGATAGCATCTCGTGGATCCTCAGAGGAGCTTCTGTCTGAGATGCTCTTCTTCCAACATCATCTTCACCCACTTGAGTTCTGTGCCTCCGCATGTTCTGAACTGTTGCCCTCATATCACTGCATCTGTGCTGCCTCTAGCACATCACCCATGTTGAAGAACAAACTGAGGCTACAAGAGTCACATATCTAGGAGATCAGTTGTTAGGACAGTATAGGCTTCCAGCTCCTTTCCTGCTAACCTAGCCTTCTCTCCTGCTGCTCTAACCAGGTTTGAAGCTGCTTGTCTGTGTAGAGTGTTCACATTGCTCCCCACCCCTCTTCCTCTCACCTTCCCCTTGTCCTCCCAGAAGTAGCGCATTGAGGGTGGAAGTGTGGTGTTGGGTTTTCTAGAAGGCAGCGCACTGGCACACATACAAATCTGACCTAGGCTTGGTGATGGGGTAAAGGTGCATGACCAGAGTGTGATGGAGCACGCACACATCTTTATCTCTCCAGTGGGAAGCAAAAAGAGGAGCCGAGAAGACTCCTTTGTCAAGAACAGGACTGTTGGGTTGAACACTAATCGGTGCCTGGGAAAGCTTGCGGTGAGGTAAGAGGGACTCTGGGAAATGTGATAGTGAGGGAAATGGAGAGGGGAAGCTGGCCGCTTCCCCCACATCTGTAGGTGAGAATCAAAGCAGAGTGAGCCTGGTTATAAGGTAAAATATTCTCAGAAAGCATCTGAAGAGACACACCTGTGCAGGGGCACACAGCCCACACTATACCTCCCCCAGCTCATAGGCACCAGGTGGCCTTCCATAGCATCTCAGCCTGTCAACACAAAGAAGCACACACAAGTCCCAACTGTCTTCACTGAGAGCTCCAAGTTCTTTTTTGGAATCAGTGAACAGTAGGCTTGGGGTATTTGCAGCCCTGGGGTGCAAACACTGAATGAGCTGTCCCTTGAATCTGTAAAGGCAGGCTGAAGTCCCACACTTCCAGGAAGCTTGAGGACAATATTGGCATTCCTTACAAGATGTAATTTGATGAAACACTTGGGCTCTTAGTGTCCAAAGTTAACTGCTTCACTGGCAAATTAAACATTTTACAGTAATAATTTTTTAAAGTTTGAGTTCACAACTTAAATTTTAAAAATATCTTTTAAGCTGTAATATGTGAGCCTCTACCTTTAAATAAGATGAACACAGAGAGTGCTAGGGTAGAGATTAATATTTTGCATGTATCAGAAGACATGTAGAAAACAAAACTGCCTCCTGAAACATGTGAACTGCTGAGTGTGATCAAGATGAACATTTTTCATAGCTTAATTGCTTTAATTAGTTGAAAATGCAGCAATTGATTTTTAGAAGGTGTTTTAAAAGTGTGGTTAGGGTTGGAGACGTTGTAAAATGAATTCATAAATCTTTTTCTAATCCTGAAACAGAATAAGGAAGTATTGGTTTAAGTGAACCCTCTATTAATCATACTCAGTCCTATGAGGTTAAACCCAGGAGACTGCTGTTTGCAACCAGATGTTAATTCTCCTTAGCAGTAATACAGTTCCTAGTGATGCAGAAATTAATGTGGAATAAATTTTTTTTAATTTATTTGTTTGTAGATACTTTTACAATATATTAGGAGAAAACTATGTGGACATGAAGAAGATCCTTCTTGAGCAAATTCCAGAAAGATCATTTATTATTATTATTTTCATTAAATTTATTTTGAACAAACAAACATTTTATAAGTTATGGGGTCCCGTGTGCTGTTTTGATATATGCACACATTTTGTAATGTTTCAATCAGGGTAAATGTATCTCTCCCCTCGAATACTTAATCATTTCTTTTCTTTCTTTTTTTAAAAGAGAAGACAGTGAGAGAGAGAGAGAGACAGAAACAGAGAGAATTAATTTTTATTGAGTTTTTCACATGGCTTTCGTTGCTCTGACACTTAGTTGTGTATGTGGGTGCTGGGGTTTGAACCAATGCATACCAGGCAAGCGCTATAACCACCGCTCCAGCCCCTACTTACCATTTCTTTATGGTGAAAACTTTCTAAATCCTTTCTTCCAGCTTTTTGACATGTACAGTACACTGCTGCTCTTTATAGTCACCATATTCTGCAACAGCACACAGGAACTTCTTGCTCCTATCTAACTGTAACATAAGTACCCATTAATCAACCTCTTCCCATCCACCCTCCCTGCTAATGTCTCCAGCCTCTGGTAACCACAATTCTACTCTCAACTTCCACAAAGTCATCTTTTTTAGATTTCATATGTGAGTGAAGTCATGTAGTACTTGTCCTTCTGTGCCTGCCTTATTTCATTTAACATAATGACCTGTAGTTCCATCCATGTTGTTGCAAATGACAAAATTTCATTCTTTTTTTGACTGAATAGTATTCCACTGTGTATTGCTAATTATTACATAGGCTCTCTATAGTTTTTTCAGTACTTCTCCCCATTGTGGCCAGGAGAGGAGCATTTACAGCCAAACTATAAGGAAAATTGTGTAGGTGAGGCTGACAGATCTAATAAAGGATTGATTTATCATGTCTATCTAGCTTTACTTGGTGAGGACTTTGGTTTGTTTCCTAACATTGCCTTAGTAGGTACTGTTTTAGAGGGATGGTAATATTACTTCCTGTCTTTCCAAATTAATCACTCTACTTTTCCTTCTATATTGTTGCAATGAGGGAAGTACTTTGCAAATATGAAATATGCGTTCACTTTCAGCTTTCCAAGTGAAACATTTATTCTAGTTGGCCTCCAAAGTCATCAAACCTGGAGCAGATTAAGATATGTTTTTGCAAATAGGGTGATGTAATAACTTGTGACATAGAACATAAGATTTTTCAAATTCCTTATTTCTGTTCATTGAATCAAGAATGCTGGTGGATGGAGAGAAAGGGACGAAGTTAGCGATGCAGCCAGAAATGTGTCTTCTTTTTTCGTCCTTGGGCAACTGCTCAAAGACATAGAAGAGAATAAATAAATGAGAGTAAACAAGACCTGACTTGGAGTTTTGTGCCCATTTTTCACTGCAGACTCTGAACTACTCCTTCCATGATCTTATGAGGTAAATGTTATCCTCATTTAAAACAAAATGGAGGCACGTGGAGACTAGCAATTTGCTCAAGAACACACATGACACACAATCCAGATTTGAACCCGGAGCAGTTTGACCAGTTCTATATTGCATCTCTAAACTTCTGCACATAGTGGTGCTAAAATTTTTTAAAAATTAATTAAACTGATGAAAAAGTGAAATTCAGTAGAACTAAATTTAGGGAATAAATAAATTTCTGATTATATTTTAGTTCATATGGTATCAGTTTTCCTGACCTAGTGATATATTAAAATTTACTAGAATTTTGAGTAGAAATGGAAACAGACTATAACTTGAACTTCTATGTATACAGCAAGTTTGAGCTGTACCTTGTTTGGGTGCATGCCAACAAAAAATATCTTTTTCTCATGTGAATATGAGCATTTTTATATTTGGTGATCATGAATGACAATTTCTGGTCTTAATTTACTAAATACTGTACGCTTTTATAATAGATTTGCAATTTCCTCAGAGTTTTAGAAAGTAAATTAAATGCAACAATAAAAATTATCTTTGAAGCAAAACCTTTTAAGTTGGGTGCTTTGTTTCTATTCCAACCTTTCCCTTAGAGATGGTGTAAATATTTCTATATTGTTTTGGGAACCAAACTTTTTATACATAGATATATTTTGAACCTTTGTGTAATGTAATACCACCATCCAAAAGAATATAAAGTCTCTCATCTAGATATTACTTTTACTTTTAGATACTTGGCTCTTTATTTACATGTTTTAAGGGATTATTATTTCGGAGTAGTTTGAACTAAACGAGACATTTCTGACATCAACTTTTAAAACTTGATGGTTTGGTTCTCTTGTATTTATTGTTTTGTAGACTTGGTGTCTCTAGCTCGAGGCTTGCTTTTGCTTGTAAATGTATAGTGTTACCAATTAAGTGATGTAGCCGTTTAAGTAATGGTGACTGCCCTGGGTTAAAATACTCTCAGGCAAGTAAGCAGTCATGGTAAACCATTGGAATTTGAAAAAATAGTCTGTGTCATATGATAGCTGCACAACATACGATAGACCTAATTTTTAATGTCTGAGATCTTGGTTAGAAAATAAAGGTGAGCCATCTCTGTAACATCATGTACAAAACAGAAGCAAGCACAGGGGAGCGGGGGAAGAAGAGTAAAGCATATGCGACCCTGATTTTCCATAGAAGTGAGGGGTGCAAAATTTATGTCTAAGAAAAGTGATAACACTGTAGTAATTACATTGATTCAGTTAACACAAATTGTGAAGCACAAGTCACCGATTTCTTTTTATGAAGCTTATATGATATTAATGTTTTTAAAAAATAAAACATCCTGGTTGGTTAAACCCATGAAGTCATGGACAACTTGATGTGGCTCAATCCCCTGCTCCAGTCGTGCCTTTTTCCCACGTGGTGGGTGTGGGGGGACCTGCAGCACAATATTTGTCAGTGTCTAGCTTTCATCAGTTTGCCTCTTTCCACACAGATATTTTTATTATCACCAGTCATTTGATATTTTTGGTCATGATTGAATTGTTTCTTTCTAGGTATCTGTGATTAAGTAAAGATGATGTTAAAAAAAACCACTTGTGTCTTTATTTTTCAGAAAAACCTGTAAGAGATGGATTGGTAGATAATTGTCTTGTAATATAGCTGATAATGTTATCTTCAATTAATAATCAGAATGATAAGAATTATACAAAATCCAACACAGATTGTAGGTTTTGCAAAAATAAAGACCACGAATCGTTGCAGACTGGGTTTCTCTGAAATGGACAGAAATCTCCAAATAACAATCTCATAGGGTGAAAGTTTTCTCTCTCAAGCATAAAGAATCTCAGTGTCACTTGTTCAGAGCTGACATGATGGCTCTGTGATCATCAGGGATCCAAATGCTTCTGGGCCATGGTCACCGTGCGACTTGCACCTCATGGACTGATGTGGCTGATTACACTCTGGCATCTTATCAGCGTTCTAACCAGCTGACAAGTTAAAGGACTGAATGAGGGCAAGGTTCAACTATGCACAAAGAGGGGAAAAGTATACTAGGGGAAAAGTAGCAATCATTGTCATAAAAAAATATAAACCCAAATTATCCCAAAGTACTGAATTTTAAGATACAATATTAAATTTTTAAAATGTTGATATTCACATTTTTAGTGGTAAAATTATGGAACATTCTGACAATTGTTTTACCAGTCAATTTAGATATAAGTAGAAACATTTATCATGCAAGGTATTACTAATCAAAAAGAAAACTTTAGAAAAAATAGAATATAAGAATGATGTGAAATGTACTTCAAATTATTGTGATGTTGAAATGCCATTTGTGGGAAAACTGTATTCATCAATAATTGAAACTTTTCTCAAAAAGGTTACAGAGTGTGCAACCAAATTTTGTGGTTATGTTATATTTCTTGTTTCTTCTTTAATATTAAGAGGGCATGAAGGCTCCATGAGGGCAGGAATTTTTGTCTCTTTGTTCACTTTCAGTCTTTGACACCTAGAATTGTTTCTCAAAGTAGGGACAGAATCTATGTTGAGCTCATTGCTCAATTCATCCATTTATCATTAAATTGCAATGAAAAACAAAGAAAAAACATTTCAGCATATGAATAACAAGTAGATTCTTACAAAAGGGGATTCACTGAATGCTAAAAAAATTTAATCAAATAATAAATAAGATCACTTCTTTGATTTATTCCACATCATATTATAAGAAAACCAAATGGGAAAAGAATAGCTTAAGCATATATGAATTTCACTGAAAATGTTAAAATGCACCTGAATTTATAATAAGCTCCTACATTCCATCCAGTTAGGCAAAAGGACTGGGACTAGGTGCACACTCATAACAAGTCACTTCAAAATATGTAACCTGGCCTGCAAGAGCCATTTCAGTAAAGTATTTCCTGAACTTAAAGAAGAAAAGCAAAGAGGTTTAGGGACCATTATGCATGTCCTTTACACTTATAAATGATGATGTTTCATGAATGAATAAAAAAACATTGTGACACAGCTCAGTACTATGTGTTGTTATATGTCAACACTGAGGAATATGCAGAGAGGAATACTTTCTCAAAATAAGTAAAGCAGAGCCAAGGCACGAGAAGCAAGCTGTGAACCTGGCAAGAAATGGGTTGACATGTAATTTGTCTTACATTGTTAATGTAATTGAGACACACCTAGAGATGATAGAGTTTTCAGATATTCAGGAGACTGGTGAATTAAGTGTTTGGTTGAGAGAGATTCCAAATTTGAAATTACAATTTCTTTGAAAGGCTATTATTTTTAAAGCTCTATGCTGTTGTTAGAAAGCTTTCTCATGAGCAATAGAGTACAGACCCTTTTTTGTTTGCCTTCAACAGAGAATCATTATTTCAACTTTTGTCAGATGATAACCATTTCAAATATATTTGGGAATGAGAGAAAATATGTACCACAAACAAATCTTTAAAACTTTCGAAAGTACATGTGCCTTCTCTTCAAAATAGGCAAAATGTATACTAAATAAACCTTTCTCATTTCATGAAATGAACTCATAGAAAGTATCACTTGGATGTTTACTGAGAGGAAAGTTTTGTCTGTTTGGTTCCTTCTACGCCCTCCCCTTAGAACAAGTCCTAGAACATAAAAGGTGCCTAATAAATATTTGGATATGAATGAGTGATTGGATAAATTAACAAATGAATAAATAGCTAATCATATGCATATGCAGTCCCGGAACTCCAATTTTACTGAAATTCTGCAAATCCTGACTTCATCTATGAGTGTGTCAACATAACCAGTTTTGGCATTTGATGTGTTTAATGTGGAATTCATAATAAAATCTGGCTCTTAATGTTTTGAGTTGGCCAGTTATTACAGCAAGAGCAAATGACTCATTTTTGTTCAATTTTATCCTTAAGAGTACTTAAAAAATACATCATGGAGAAAAATAAAATGTGTCTTGCATTGGAGTATAATGGGAAATAGTTGGTGTCCAAATTGACAACTCAGAAGTACTCCGTGGCACTGGGAAGAAATTTATCACATCCACAGAGAGAAAGTGATGTTTTATTAATCATCTAAGTTTATTGCTTTAATTTCTTGTATTCCCATAATTTAAATTTTAGCCTCTCACTTCTAGCATATGCTGTTTCAGTTATAATTTGATGCTGTGATCAACACTGTTGCTGGGAATGATATTAGGAAATTGATTAAAAGCTTCCAGTACCATTAAAATGATTAATCCAATTACTTTGAAATATCTCTTGAAGTTTTTATTTGTTCTGTTTAAAGCCCTTCTTTAAAGTAGTCACCATTATCAATTCCAAGCAATCACAACTGATAGGCAAACCACAGTTCTAAGTAATAGATTCAGTCCATTAGGCAGCTTGGGCATGTAATTGCTAAATTATATTATGGAGGTTTACCGACTGACCTCCCAGGATGCCCAATAGAACTAGAGTACAGCTTTGCAGAAATTATTCTGCCTAAATTCCCGATGGATGCTGCACCCATTTCCCTCAATTCTCGGACTCTACAGTCTGTTGATTTTGCAGTATGGCACCTCTACTTTTCTCTTGAGTTTTGTGTTCTTCTTTTGTGCCCTTCTCTCTGCTGCTTTTCCTCTTCACTTTTGGGTCTTCTGTTTCAGTGGTCAGTACTTGTTGGTTTTCAGTTCCTGGCTCCCTGTGGGTTTGGATCTTGGTTTCCTCCCATGACGCCCTGTTCCTAGTATAGTGTGGGTCTCCACCCAGAAAGGAGAGGGTGTATGTCTTCCCTCATCCTCTTCTCAAGTCACTACCATCTGTATGATCCTTTATTCAGTAACCCCTCAGGATCAAGTTGACGTTCCTTAACAAATCCCATGAGGCTTTCTTTCATGGGAGGGCAGAGAGAGGATTGATTCCCCAGGACCACTTCTCGTCACTTAAATCTCTAACAATGCAGAAATGATTTCAGTTGTTCAGACATACTCTGTTTTCTTCCTTCCACATGCTTCTCCCTGTGCTGAGAGCTCACTACTGCAATTTCATGCTTTGGGTCTTCTCTCTGATGGACAATGCTATCTGGCCTCAGGACTTAGTGTCATGTCCCTCAGGCAACCATCAATGCTGCCCTACAGCCTGTAGGTGGGTGGACCAGCTCCCTGCTCCCTGGCTCCTCATGCCTCCTATCAGACAGCTTATCCCTGTATTTTAATCATCCATTTACTTTTTTTCCATTTTGAACTTGAAATGGCTTGAGGACAAGACCTGCAGCTTGTTCACTAAGTATGTATAGAAATATGTTGAGCGTGAATTAAGTAGTCAATATTTTTTCATAAATAAATGAAAAGGAAGGTTTCTGTCTTATTCAACATTGTATCCCAAGGGCTCAAAATCAGATTTAATGTGATTTAAATTCATATTTCCTTTTTTCTTAGCTTTCTGTGAATTATTTTCCAAATTTTTCAGTTTAAAATGATGTAATAAAAGACAACTCACTGAAAGAATTTTAAATTATAAGTTAAAAATGCAAAGTTGCCTTGACTATCTCCCATAAATTTTGATCACAGACATGTTTAAGACATTGTCAGCTAATTAGGGGTATTTCTTTAAATTTTCTTCTGTAAAAATCTAGTTTTACTCTTTTGCAAAGATCAAATGTGCATAGCATATTCTTGACACTTTGGAATTTATCTAGGGTCATGTGCCAACTGGTTAGCTCTCTGGGTAAAGGTTTAAAAAATATAATGTATGTAAAAATCTCAATTGTACTTTCCTAATTTCTTATATGTTTCTACTTAACTGGTTAACAGCCAGGAAGTGCATAGTAAACTGAATAACTGTGTTTATGTCAAATTGTTACTAAATGTAAAGAATTTTGCTTTATGTATTTGTGTACATTTTATGAATTTTACCTCATTATTTTCTTGACTCTCTTTTATCTGTTTAAAAATCTAGTTTCAATTATACTTTGATTAAATAATATGGTTGTTATTATATTTTTCTTGACTTTACCTAACACATTGTGGCCATTTATGTTTTAACCTTTTTATGCTTTTAGTTTTTTTTTTTAATTTTAAGTAGATTATTTGATTGGACTGTCGAAAAATATCTCCTCCACCCCCCTCAAGCTAAATGAGGGGATTCAAGGAGATCTGTATGAGGTTGCCCTATCTGCCCGAGGTCATGGGATACAGCAAATGCTGCTAGAAAGATGTTTGCCTCTTTTTTTTTTTAACCTTATAATAGCTTTTCAAAAGCTAACTCTTAGTTTTGTTGACTTTTTTACATTTTTTTCTAATCACTATTTCTTTAATCTCTCTTCTAGTCTTTACTATTACTTTCTTCTACTAAGTTTGAGTTTCTTAAAAAAGAAAAATAACAAGTACACATTTTTAAGACAATTTAAAAAATAGTAGATAAAAATGCACTTGGTATTACTCTAGAATTATATCTTTATATGTATTTTCACCTCTTAAAATCATTGTCAATGGTAAACTATTTCAAATGTCATTACATTTAGGCTAGTCCGTACCTTGTGTTCAATATACCTCGCCTTTGCTAAAATCCACTGTAATAAGAATGACCTGACATTCACTATATTATCAAATAATCATATTTTGTAGCTGCATAAACTTAAAAGTTCTAGTTTTAAAAAATGAGTTTCTTTCATTCTTTCTGTAACTCCCTGAGGTAAAAGATCCTATCATTTTCAGAACTTTATTCTTTTTTGTTTATTTTTTTATTTTTTATTTTTTTTATTTTTGAGCAACCTTACAATATTTTAACAAAACAATATAAAATGTGTATAAGATGTGTATATATTCTGGACACTGCAATTATCCCCAGG
>PVKS010019420.1:0-38409 GCA_004027875.1 Aplodontia rufa | reverse complement strand
CATGTTTTTTTATTACCATATTAATAGTTGTCTCATCCTTTGGTTTTGGAAGATATTATGGAAAGGTATAGTATTCTTCATTGATAGCTATTTTTCTTTGTTGTTGTTTTTTTGTTTTGTTTTGTTTGTTTTTTATTTTTTATGCACCCTGCTCAACTGTCTTCTGGCTTGTGTTATTTCTGAAGAGAAATGTTTTTTATGTCCTTTCTGTACGCATAACATATATTTTTTCCACAGCCTGTTTTAAAGATTTTTCCCCCCTCTCTCTCTCTCTCTCTCTCTTTTTCTCTTTCTCTTTAGAGAGAGAGGGACAGTGAAAGAGAGAATTAATTTTATTTACTTTGTCACATGCCTTTCATTGCTCCAACACTTCGTTGTGTACTTGGTGCTGGGGTTTGAACCTGCATCCTTGCCAGGCACGCACCTTAACTGCTGAGCAACCACTCCAGCCCCTCCCTGACTGTTTTAAGAGCAGTTCAAAGTGATTTGCTCTGGGTTTGTGTGTGTGTGTGTGTGTGTGCGTGCGTGTGTGTGTGTGTGTGTGTGTGTGTCTGTATCTTATATTTTTGAAGTTGGTTGAAATTTTGGGTATATGGGTTTCATCAGCTTGGATTTTTCAACCATTATTTCTTAAAATAATTTTTGCACCTTCTCCTCTCTCTTCATATTGAGACACTCCAATATCACATATATTAGGTCACATGTACCACATGTCATTAATTCTCATTTCATCTATTTCTGAATCTTTTTTTCATTATTTGTAGTTTATATTTCTATTTTTTCAATTGGAAAAAATTGTAAAGCTTATTGATCTAATCTCATGCCTTTTTCATCTCATACATTGTAATTTTTATTTGTAGGGTTTGATTAATGGGTTTTGTATCATCCATGTCTGTATTTAAAACACTAGTCCCATAGCTTCTTGGTCATAAGGAACAGTTTTGATACCTGTGATAAATTTTTCATGTTAGCTCTAACATCTATGTCAATTCTGGGTTTGTTTTGATACATTTATTTTTTATTATGTATGCATAATTTTCAAGTTTCCTTGCATGCCTGGTAGCCTTAGATTGTGTGCCATGTATTGTGAATGCACTACTATAAATCATTATGAGCTTTGTTCAGGAATGTAGTTAAGATATGTTGCATTAATTAAAATAACAATAATAATAGAAGGGAGATAGTAGAGAAACAGCAAGTACACTGAGAGAGGAGAGGATGTACTAGGAAATAAGTTTGATGAAATTACATTTGTACATGTACAAATTTGACATAATGAGTCCCATTTCATACATATTTATATTGAACACACAAAATAGAATACACCTGAGTTACTTGGAAACAGTTGGATTTTTTGAGCAATGTTTGAGTCATCATGATATCTGACTGAATGATGCTACAGAGATATAGTAACCAAAGTTCATATTATTGGGGAATAAACAGACACACAAACCAATGGTATATAATAGAAGACACAGAGACAAACCCACTAACATAAAGTCATCTGATCCTTGACTAAAGTGCCAGAAACATGTTGGAGTAAAAACAGTTTTTTAAACAAATGGAGCTGGGAAAACTCGTTATCCACATGTAGAGAAAGAGACCAGACCCTTATCTCTTCCCTGCACAAAATCATGTCAAAATGGATCAAAGATCTAGGAAATAGACCAAGAATTATGCAACTCTGGAAAGAAAATGCAGGGTCAGCACTTCAACCTACAGGCACAAGCTATAACTTTCTCAGCAGAACTCCTAAAACTCAGGAAATAATGCCAAGAATTAATAAATGGGGTTGCATCAAAGTAAAAAGCTTCTGCCCAGCAGAGGAATCAATTATAAATGAGGAAAGAAAAACTACAAAATGGGAGAAAATATTTGATAACTATTTTCTGACAGAGGGTTAACATTCAGAATATATAAAGAACTTTAAAAACTTAACACCAAAAGAACAAATAACCTAATTAATAAATGGGCAAGTAAACTAAACAGACAGTTCTTAAAAATAAAGGCGAATGACCAAAAAATATATGAAAAAAATTTCCAAATTATTAGCAATTAAGGAAATGCAAATCAGAACTACATTGATATTTCATCTCTAGTCAGAATGACAGTCATCAAGAATACAAACAATAATAAATGCTAGAGAGGCTGTGAAGATAAAGGAATGCTTTTGCACTATTGGTGGAAATGTAAATCAATAAAACCTCAAAAGGCTAGGAATGGAATCACCACATGACCCAGCTATACTACACCTTAGTATACTGAACAACTAAAGTCATCAAATTAGGGTGGTACATGAATACCCATGTTTATAGCACACAATTCACAATAGTCACACTATGGAGCCATCCTAGATATTAATCAAGAGATGAATGGGAAAATAAAATGTGAGATATATATATATATATATATATATATATATATATATATATATATATGGCATTTGCAGGAAAATGGATGGAACTTGATAAGATTGTTAAGTGAAATGAGGCAAACTCAAAAAGTCAAAAATTGCATGTTTTCTTTCATGTGTGGAAGCTAGAGAGGAAAAAAGAAAGAAAGGTTGGGTGTTGGTTCTCAATGAAAATTAAAGGGAGAACAAGAGAGTAAGGAAAGGAATAGGGGAGGGAGGAATGGAGGGCAAGGGGAAACACAGGTGAATGATATTGGCTAAATTCTATTATATTGTATGCACATAGGGCTATGTAACAAAAAATGCAACTATTCAACTATCATGCACCAATATTGAAAAAAATTGATTCTTTTTTATATTGTTTTTCAATTTTATGCAGGGTTACACAATTTTTGAGTTTAGAGCTACTTATTTTTATACTAATGAGGCAATCAATACTATTTGATTAATTCTATTCAGTACTTGTAAATTATAATGTTTTCCAATCTGGCTCACAAAAACATCCCTTTATTCTTTTCAAATAGTTCTTTTCATAGATTCAAGTATATCTCTAGTGTGTATATATCAGTTAGTGGTTTGTTGAATACATGAAGAGAACCCTCTCCAGAACTTTAGGGTTCTTTTTCTTTGTGACTTACATTGCTGATTCTATTCCCTAGAAATTCTAGCTGCCTCAGTTCCATCTCCTCAATTGTGGATTCTTCTAAAACATGCCTACATCCTTCTCCCTTGGCCACAACCCAGAAACTTTCTCAAAACAGTGGTTTCAGGCCATAGTCAGGCTCACCTCATTTGTTTCCTCTCTCTCGTAAATCACATTGTTTCTTATCTGTTTTTAGATGTTACTTCCTAGTATATGGATTTTTTTTTTTTGCTTCCTTCAAGTGTCAGGGTGAATCTGGTCTTTATATTTTCATTTGGACAAGAAGTAGAATTCCTAGCCAAATCTATAATTAATTTTTAACAAAATATAAAATTTAACACATGAAAGAAGTGTTGGGGTTTCTGATGACAACTCTGAATATTTAATGTCTAATTTTAAATATATTTATTGAATAATGACCTACTAATATTTTATTGGCCTATATTTTAAAGTAGGTGATGAGGTTATGTCACAAATCAATAGGTTATTTATATGTTAGCTTGTGAGTAGCAGTTACTCAGCTCAATTAAATGTGGTGATATAAAGTAAATAAGTAAAGTTTGTAAAAGTACCTTAAAAAATAGCTGGGCACTGTTGGCACATGCCGGTAAACCCAGTGGCTCAGGAGGCTGAGACAAGAGGATCATATGTACAACGCCAGACTCAGTAGCTTAGCGAGGCCCTGAGCAACTTAGTAAGACCCTGTCTCAAAAAAAAAAATACAAAAGGGCTGAGGATGTGGGTCAGTGGTTAAGCGACCCTGTGTTCAATCCCTAGTGACAATAAATAAATAAATAAGTAAATAAATAATAAATAAATAAATCATTATGTTGCCAGCTAAGAGACACCAAAAAAAAAAAAAAACCTGCTAATTTTCACCTACTGTTATTTATTTTGACTCATTGTTTTGTATATTTAGGCAGAGGGAGTCCTATAATTAAGAACTCTTCTAGAATGTTGAAAAGAATTTTAGG
Source organism: Aplodontia rufa (assembly GCA_004027875.1). Taxonomy (NCBI): domain Eukaryota; kingdom Metazoa; phylum Chordata; class Mammalia; order Rodentia; family Aplodontiidae; genus Aplodontia; species Aplodontia rufa. The sequence goes on along the minus strand of PVKS010019420.1, from coordinate 34,379 downwards.
CACTGGAAAATCTAAGTACAGGCAAATCAACACTATCCAATCAAGATGAGAAATAAATAATAAAATCACATAGATTGCATTGATGCAGTTCTCTGAATGAAAGGGATTATTCATTTTAACTTGATGAGCTGCTGTATCATTTTCCTCAAAGAACCAACATTTCAGGAAAATAGTAGAGGACAAATGGAAAGCTTAAGGATATCTGAAGTGAATACAGTGATGCCTGCAAAAAAAATAAAGTCATTCAAACTTTAGATAATTACACCTGTATGCAATTAGGAGTGGCTTGTAAAGAGAAGTAAGCCAGGTGTAAATTAAATTCATCAAATGGAGTAACCCCCAGCTAGTACTTCCTGGCAGGCATTCCATTGTTCTGAAGGCCAGGCAGATATAATTTTATTTATGCCACACAATTTTGATTTAAAGAACTCTTAGTTCAATGCATCTGAAAGTTTTAAAATGAATTTTATGCCACTTTGAACAGCTGGAGCTGGAAGACAGAAAAGATTCTAATATAAGCTTCATGATTACTTGTTACTCACTCATGGTTAAAAAAAGAAAGATGTATTGAATAACACTTTTTAATTATATTCCATGGTGATCCTACTTTTACGAAAATTCTAGAATATGTGGACAAGGTTCTTGAAAACAATAAGTAATGTGTTCTTTGATGATAATATTGTTATCTCTCCTGGAATACATCTACCTATTCAGAAACCATTTAGAAATATAAATTAGGAGCTGGAGCGATGGCTCAGCAGTTCTGGTTCTTGCCTGGCGTGCACGAGTACATGAGTTCAAACCCCAGCACCAAGTACACAATGAAGTCTCGGATCATTGAAAGCCATATGAAAAACTAAATAAAATAAATTCTGTCTTTCTCTCTCTCTCTCTCTCTCTCTCTCACTGTCCCTCTCTCTTTAAAAAAAAACAAAAAAATGTGTAGATAAAGGGAACCTACACTTTCATATTAGTTGCTCTACTCGCAAGAGGCAGTGTGTAAAGCATTGCTCGACAGGGAATTGGTAATCTTGTTAAAATAGGTTAGGACAAGATAAAATTTCAAAATCTTAGGTAACTATGGATCTGTATTTACCTATTCCTAATCTTTAGTATAAAATAAACCATGAAAGTCTTTATCTTACAGAATTGAAAACAAATACCTTGAGAAGTTATATGATTAAAAATAACAATACAAATATTTGTCATAGAATAAACACAAAGCAGAGACTTCTTTTATTTTCAGCATTGTTTTCTGCCTTGGGCATATTTTATTAATAAAAGAATATTTTATTTCTGATCTTGAACAGAAATAACTCATAATGTTGTAACCAGAGAATTGATTTTGCTAAGCTGATTATTATGAAACAATAATCATTAAAATGATTCAAAAGCAAAAGAAACAAGCAAAATAAATCTACAACTTTTTAATTGAATAAAATCAGTTTTCTTTAAGTATCTTCTCATAATCTTCACAATAAGCATATATTACATGCCATTTGCTGGCTGTACTTTGCTTTGGCTTTTGTCACTTAGCCATCCATCCTCCAGGGAAGCATCTCTACTTGACTCTCAGCCAATACTGCATGCTATTGCAGTACACCATGGATCCAGGGTTGAGAGAGATACAGTTTGTTCCAGGCAAAACATAGTATCCTCCAAACCCCAGTGAGCATTTCAGTGTGCGCATCTTACCTATACCTAGCCACTAAAGTTCAAATAGACCATCCTGGAGAACTTTGCTTAGCAGTCAAGTGTGGAGTTGAGATCTACTCTCCTGGATCTGGAACTATAAAGATGTGTATCTGGAACTGCTGATAAATCCCATTATATCATAAGGAAGGATCTCTTGACAATGTAAGCTTCCCAGAAGAAATCAGAACAGAGGGGACTTCTGGTTTGTGACAAGGTACAAGCACCAGATTACCCTCTCATAAAAAGCGACAAGCACAAAGAACTGGATCCAATATGTGAAATAATGATTTCCAAGACACTGGGCATCAGGCAATGATGAGCCCTTAGGAATGAGAAACAAACAAGGTGGGTTCTATAATTTTCCCAGGCCACTATCTTCAAAGAATTTCTAGGTTGGGCTCAGGGAGAGGGGAACAGAAGCGGAGTGTGGCTGACTTCTGACTGAGGGCCTCCATGAAGAAGTGAGTTTGTAGAAGACAGTACACTGTGGTTTGGATCTTCAATGTCTCTCAATGATTCATGTGTTAATGGGTTGCTATCCCAAATTGTACTATTGGGAGGCGGTGAAACCTTTAAGAAATACAGCCTGGTGGGAGATCTTCAGGCTATTGGGACCATGTCCTCAAAGGAAACTGTAGGACCCACTTTTGTCCCATATTCTCTTTTACATTCCAGCAATGATGTGATCAGCTTTGATATCCCATGCATAGTGCTCTGCCTCCCCACAGACCTAATAGCAACAGGGAGAAAAGCTCATGAGTTGAAGTCTCCAGAGCTGTGGATCCAAATAAACCTTTCTCTCTAGTTAATCATCCTAGGTATTTGTTGTTATGTGCAGAGTACCAGAGAGGGAATCTGCACAGATAGCATTAGAATCTTTAGATTTTCCCCTCCCATTTTCAGCAGAATACTGATCAATACAAGCATACAAGAAATGTGCCCACAGCTACAGAAAGGATCACACAAAATTGCTAGAAATTACAGTACCCAACGATCACATGAGATTAAGAACAGACCTTCAAGCCAGGATGAAAAACTTCAAAAATTGCGGAGTAGCAGAAAGGGTACCCAGAAGTCTTGACTCAGTAATTAGCTCTAGACTAATTACTACTCTTACCTTTCCGTAACAATTTTAAAAAGCAAGACCTGAAAGGATCAAACTGTTTCCAAGCAACTTAACCATATCCTTCAAAAAAGCTCAAGAATTTTTATACAAACACAAAAATATCCATTATCTCTCAGGCAAAATTTACAATGTATGGCATCCAATAAAACATTACCAAGCATGCAGTGAAGCTGGAAAATATAACCCATGCAAAGAAAAATAATTGATAGAAACTCACAAATGCAAGAATTAACAGAAAAGGACATTAAACAGTTATTAACAACATATCTTCAAAGGTTTAAGAAGAAATATGGAAGACATTTAAAAAGACCCAAATTTGAACTTCTAGAGAGGAAAACCATAATATATAAAATGAAACACTTTATATAATTAATTCACTGAGATTAAAAATACACAGATTAAATATTGAAGAAGATAAGATGAATGAATTTAAACACTATGTAAAAGAAACTTAAAGATAACACAAAGAAGGCCAGGTATGGTGGTGCATGCCTGTAATCCTGGCAGCTCAGGAGGCTGAGGAAGGAGGATCATAAGTTCAAAGCCATCCTCAGCAACTTACCAAGGCCCTGAGTAACTTAGTGAGACCCTTTCTCAAAACAGACAATAAATAAAAAGGTCTGGGGATGTGACTCAGTGGTTAAGTGCTGTTGGATTCAATCCTTGGCAACTCTCCACTTCCCAAATAAAAAAGACAGAGGGAAAACAATTGGAGGAAAATGAAAAGGGCATCCACGAGTTATGGACTCTTTCAGAAGTTAACTAATTTTTACAATAAAATAGCTAAAAATGATTTTATCAAAGTTTCATAATAAATAATTGACTTATAAACACCAATTTTATTTCTGCAATCTAGCAATGAATAACAAAACTGAAATTAGAAAACTAAGTAATAGCAAACAATTATAAAATATATACCTAATAAAAACTATGCTGGCCTACACATTGAAAGCCACATGAGAAAATTAAAAACTAAGTGAATATAGATATATAATTTGTTGATGAGTCACAAAACTCAATATTGTAAAGGTATGATTTCCCCACAAGTTGCTGTGTAGATTCAGTGAAATCCCAATCAAAATTTCAGTAATTGTTGGTTTGTTTTTTCTAACCATCAAGCTAATTCTAAAATTCATTTAGAAATTTAAATGATCTTGGGGAAATAAAGTTAGAAAGTTAAAACTACCTGATTCAAGACTTCTTATAAAGTTACAGTTGTCAAGATTGTGTGACCTTAAATCAAAGATAGCCAACTAGACTACTGGAAGAGAAGACTGAGGTGAACAATAGTCTCACATATGTATAGACGGAGTATTTATAATAAGGGTCCAGCGGAGAGGGGATAACCTTTCAATAAAAAGTGCTGGAATAATTGGACATCTATATGCAGTAGAAGGAAAAGGAGAAAGAGAAGGAGAAGGAGGGGAAGAGGAAGAATTTGGATTCATATCTCATGCCATATATGAAAATGAATTCAAAATTGGTCATATATGTAACTTTAAAATATAAATTTATAAAATTTTGGGAAGGATATGTGGGAGAAAACAGTGATCTTGAATTTTGCAAACAATTTTTTACTAGTGCATTTTATTTATGAACAAAAATGTTCATTGTAGCACATTCAAAAGAGTTTTCTCAAGATTTTAAAAGTAGAACACAAAAATCATGAACTATATAACAAAATGGCAATAAATTGTTGTTGACAACATTATAAAAATAATTTTTGCTCTTCAGTAGATACTATTTGTTATGAACATAAAAAACTAAGCTGCTTTATGAAAAACTATTTTCAAATCCTTTCTAACAGGAGCCTTGTAACAAGTATATACAGAAATCTTAATATGAAAAAACATCCAATGAAAATTTTTGGAACAGGGTCAAAGGATTGAACAGAAACCTCATCAACAATTTATATACTCCAGACAAGTACATGAAAAGACACTTGATATGAATCAATAGGGAAATGCAAATTAAAACCACAGGGAACTAATATGATATGCCTCCTAGAAGGACTGAAGTAGAAGGAGATGGATCACACCAAGTACTGGAGATAATGTGAAGGAATGCACAGCCTCATGTAGTTCTGGTGAGAATGTAAATGATACAACTATTTTATAAAGCAAAAGTTAAACGTATACATATTATGTAATCTAGGTATTCCACTCCTAGGTGTTTATACAAAAGAAAGGAAAGGGTAAACTGTTAAGTTTTGATTTTATATTTTTATATGTCCTGATACAAAATTACTGGGTAGGAGAATAGAAGTGTTACTCACAGATGATCTTAGTGCCATTTCTCCATGCCCAGTGCTCAATGCACTGACAACAGTGTCCCTGTGCAAGGAAAGGGGTTTGTTTGTACCTCATGAGATTAACTCTGAAATTTTGAATCTCAGAGTTCATACAGAAAAGTTGGTCAATTTAACTCTCTTTTGGAGAGGGAGAGAGAGAAATTTTATTTGTAGGGAATGTAACAAATCCTCTCTAGGGAGAGGACATATAGTCTGTAGCTCCATTACCCTTCCAAATGGAGGTAATGATGGTCTCATGGAGAGATGTGACTTTGTGTCCCCCTCCCTGGAGGATTCTTCTGGGTTGCTGCTCAATAATCCTTTAATCCAAGTGTTCTGCTCTTTGCTCAAAAGCCTTAACCATTCAGAAGTGTGAAAATATTTATGGAGCTTTATATCCTGAGAATATTCATACAGAACTGTACACAAATGTCCATAGCAACTTTGTTTTCAGTAGCAGCAAGTTGGACACAGGACAGATCCATTAGCAAGTCAATGAACAGGCACTTGTTACATATCTGCACAATTGTATAACATTCAAAAATAATAAAAATATGAACTATTAAAGTACACAACTATGAGGATGAATCTCAAAATGCTGTACTGAATGAAAAATGCCTAACCTAATAAATCATGCACTATGATTTCATTTACATAAAATTCTAGAAAATATAAGTTAATTTATAGTGACAAAAGCAGAACACTAGTTGCATGAAAATGGGATGGAGAGAAGGATTAGGTGTTGGAAGAAAGAAGTATAAAAAGGCATGAGATAATTTATCTTGACATGACAGTCATCTCATAGGTTAGTACATATGTCAAAACTTCTCAAACTGTACCCTTTAAATATGTGCAGTTTATTTTACATCAAGTTTACCATGATAAATCTGTTTTAAAACTCAGCCCTTATAGAATTTATAAATTAAATTCTTTGAATTTCTGGTTTAAAGTTACATGGGGATACAAAAGAACAAGAGTAGCTTTTCCTACAGTCAGGGAATTAAAGGTCACTCTTCTCAACGTTCTTCAGATTTACACTTAATCTGGGGTCTGTAGTGAGACTAAAGTGGTTTTGGTCTAGGGATGAATAGACCCTGGAGTTGGAAAATTTCATAGTACTCATGTAGTCATAATGTTTTTATGAGAATCTACAAGTCTCACATAGTGAAAAAAGCAGAAAACCGAAGTACACTTGCAAGTATGTGATTTATTAATGGCCTTATATGTTATTTAAATTGTCCTATTGTAAAGGTTTTAATTTTTGCTCTAATTTTTAAGTGAAAAAAATTACTATGCATTTGTATAATGGTTTGGCAAATTTGTAGTCCATTTTTACCAACAGTATCTCAAATATAATTCTCATTCTCAAAACAAGGTTGTATTATTGTCCCCATTTAACATTAAATTGTGATAGCCAGCTTTGTGACAGAAACTTACCTCATCCCCATCTCTCTAATCTATAAATTTATGTTAGCAGACTTGCTACTGTTTCTTTGTCAGTGCTACATTGATCTCTCCTGTCTTCTCTTCCCCTAATGGCACTTCCCATTGGCTAACCCCAGCTACAAACCAAAGGGTAAGAGAGCTCTGCACATTCTGTCTGCAGAGGGCTCAGAGCAAATGAAGGCAAAGCTGAATGGGATCTAACCTTACAAGGGAAATCAAAGATCTCTTCAATGAAAACTATCGGTCATTGAAGAATGAAATCCAAGACGACCTAAGAAGATGGAAAAATGTCCCATGCTCTTGGATAGGCAGAATTAATATAATAAAAATGGCCATTCTACCGAAAGCTCTATATAGATTTAATGCTATCCCTATAAAGATACCTATGTTGTTCTTTACAGATATAGAAAAAGCAATTCTCAAATTCATTTGGAACAATAAGTAACCAAGAATTGCCAAAACACTACTAAGCAAGAAAGTTGAAACAGGTGGTTTTGCCATACCAGATTTAAAACTATACTATAGAGCCATAGTAACAAAGACAGCATGGTACTGGTATCAAGATAGGGAAGAAGACCAATGGAATAGAATAGAAGACCCTGAAACAAACCCTCAACTCTTTAACCATATAATTTTTGACAAAGGGGGACAAACTATTACATGGAAGAGAGACAGCCTCTTCAACAAATAGTGATGGACAAACTGGTCAACCACTTGCAGAAAGTTGAAATTAGACCCATATCTTTCTCCTTGCATAAGAATCAAATCAAAATGGATCAAGGAGCTAGGTATTAAACCAGCTACCTTGCAACGGATAGAAAACAAATTAGGTTCAACACTTCAGAATTTGGGAGTAGGCAAAGACTTTCTCAACATGTCTCCAAAAGTGAAGGAAGTAAAGTAAAAAATCAGTGAATGGGATGCCATAAAGCTAAAAAACTTTTGTACTGCCAAGGGAACAATCAAAAGAGTCAAGAGATTTCCTACGGAAATGGAGAGAATTATGGGCTATGTTTACTCTGACAGGGGCCTCATATCCAGAATCTACAAAATCCTCAAAAATCTCAACTGCAAAACACTAACAGCCCAATTAATAAATGGGCCAAAGAGCTAAATAGAAACTTCTCAACAGAGGACATTGATCAAGCCAATGAATACATGAGAAAGTGCTCTAAATCACTAGTAATCAGAGAAATGCAAATGCAAACTACATTAAGATATCACCTCATGCCAGTCAGATTGGCAAAAATGAAGAAAATAAACAATAATAGATGCTGGAGGGGCTGTAGAGAGATAGGGACACTAACATGCTGTTGGGGGAGCTGTAGACTGGTACAGCCCCTCTGCAAAGCAGTGTGGAGAATCCTCAAAAAACTAGGAATGAGCCCATCATACGACCCTGCTATTCCTCTCCTGGGTATCTTTCCAGTGGATTTAGAATCAGCACATTATAGTGACACAGCAATATCTATGTTCATAGCAGGTCAATTTACTATTGCTAGACTATGGAAACAACCCAGGTGTCCCTCACTGGATGAATGGATCCAAAAACTGTGGTACATATATACCATGGAATTTTACACAGCAATTAGAAACAATGATATTACAGTCTTTGAAGGTAAATGGATGGCTATGGAAGAAATTATGCTTAGTAATATCAGCTTAACCCACAGATCCAAGGGTCGAGTATCTCCACTCATCTGTGGAGGTTGGAACTAGACCCTGGCCATTCAGAAAGGTGGTCCATTATCATGTGTTAAATCCAGATAAGGTATAATGTTATACAGCCTAATACTTTTTTAGAGATATTGTGTTTAAGGGAAGCGAGGGATACAGGTGGGAAATTGGGGGATGCACTCCTGGGGATAAATCTAGTATCCAGAAACTATACACATTTTATATTATTTTGTTAAAAACTTGGATGGTTGTTAAAAAAAAAAGATGAATGGAATCGGGGTGGAAACAAAATAAAAAGAAGCATATTTCCATACTCATACTTGAGATCCTATATATGTCTACAGACTACCTGGTGGAAGCTTTATAACTTTGCCCCTTAAACTGATGTCTACCTTGAGCTCTTGACTGGAAAGAAGTCCACAGGTTGTAGCTGCAGATGTGAACCATGGCTTCATTGATTTAAATTGTGTTCTTGAGCATGCTCTTCCCTGGCCTCAATTTTCTTCTTCTGTAAAATGGAAATACTGAAATAGCTGACAATAGGGTGTTTGACAAATGTTCAAAGCTCCCTTTTCTTTTTCTCTTAGATTCTCAACTCTGATACATGGGATATATATATATATATATATATATATATATATATATATATATATATATATATATATATATATATATATATATTCATTTCTTACCTAGCTTTTTTCTTCCTGTGGTTTTTCATTTTCAGGTTTTTTTGGCCAAATTGTACTCAATGTATTGCCACCCTAGTTTCAGCTGAGTTCAGTGCAAAAAAAAGAAATTGGGATGAACTTCAGTTCTGTGACATTTTGTTGATTATATATGAGGACATTGTGGGCGAGTTTTATTTTGTAATTTTGGTTGAATTAATTTATAGGTGGTAATAATAAGCAGAGAGGGACATAACCTGTGGTGAAGGAACAGCAAGTCTAGATAGTCTTACATTTTTAAGTGATCTATTTTACACTGGAATCTCCTGCCATATTAGTCTAATTCTGTCAACTCTGCTCCCTAAAGGCAAGCTTGAAATTTTTCTTTATGAGGTTCAGACCATCTATTATTTACAGATTCAATATTTGTGAATTCTCCTACTTGCTCAAAGATATTTGTAGTCCCCAAAACTAGTGCTCCAATGATTTTACAGTCACTTGTAGACATGTGAAGAGCTACACAAAATTTGGGTCTCTTGTCCAACTCACACATTCCAGCTGAGGTTGAACGGAGTGATGCTGTGCATTCTTGCTTCAGCTCTGATACTGTTAAAACGTGTCCTTTTCCAGACCTATTAAGACCTATTCCAGGTTTGATGTTTTTCACTTCTTTTTGGTGATTTCATTTTTAAAAATGCCCCCATGGTGTATTGTTGAAGATTTGTCTAGTATTGCAAAGCACAAGTAGGCTGAGATGTGCCTTATGGCACATATTATACAGGTATAATATGACCTCCATTCAGGCATGAGCTATGGTACTATTTGCCAGAAGTTCCCCACTAATAAATCAATAATACTACATGTCCACAAAAATTAAGAAAATAATTTCTGATCTGTATATAAGGCTGTTCCAGAAGATTCTAAAGTAATATCTAGGGAGTGTAGTGACTTCATGAAAAATTGACTGTATTTGTGTATTTCTGATTTTTAAAATGTTGTTGATAACTTTATTGCAAGTCTGAAAGCCAGAGTTATGGTCACAATACCCAGCATGAGGAAAACATTAAACTGTTCTCAATTAGTGCTCACAGATTACAAAAGGCCATATAATATGGACAGTGTTAGACTTTCAAGTGAGGCAGATTCTACATATTCTACATATCAGGATGCTACACAAAATATTAGAAATACCTGTTGAGTGTTACACAGGAAAAGAGATGTGGAAGAACAGGTTTTCAAGGCTGAGAAGAATGACTTGTTTGAAAAGGGTGGTGACAAAGGAGCCTATATAATATAAACAGTATTTTTGTTGATGAAAATTCTGTGGCCAGTGGCTCATTGGAACTTAACCTTGTACTTTCTTTAAGAGCAATCAATACTTCAGAATTCACAGTGACTTTGTAGAACATAACTACTGGAAATAATGAGGATAAATCATGTGCTTAATTATTTTTCCTCCACCAAATTGAATTTCTCTCCTACTTCTTGTCAGTGAATAATTCTCTTTATAACTATTAGACATTTCCATGAAAAATGCAATTAATTTTTGTGCAACTCTTGCATGTTTCATGTACAAATAAGAAAAAAATAATTGACACTTTAAGACTCTCTGCATAAACATTAAAATATCTATAGGTAGGTAAGATTTAAAAGTGTTTGTTTTCTCGGATTGTATTATAATCCAATTTGCTATTTTTCTTTTAAAACTTTTCTGGGGGGATACCAGGGATTGAACCCAGGGGTTCTTAACCCCTGAATTATGTTCATGGCTCCTGCCCCCCCTACACTTTATTTGAGACAGGGTCTTATTAATTTGCTTAGGGCCTTACTAAGCTACTGAGGGTGGCTTTGAACTCACAATCCTCCTACTTCAGCCTCCCAAGTCTCTGGGATTACAGTTGTGTGCCACCACACCCGGTTCAGTTGGTTAATTTTCTATTAAACACATGAGCCTGGCTTAGGGAGGGTATTTGTCTTCTTAGATATTTCATGCTTTTAGATGCAATAAAATGTTATCATGAATCTCCAGACTGGGAAAATGGAATAATTTGCACAGGTCCTACAGGTTTTTTCAGTTAGAGTTACAAGTGCAAGATATGATTTAGCAGAACTTTTAACAAGGTAGTTAGATTGGTGCATTATTACACTTAGATTTAAAGACTTTATAAGCAAAGCAGTATTGCTTATAAAGTCTTGTGGAAAATTGTTAGGGATTTTCTTCCACTCACTTGTAATTAACAAGTATTTTCTATTATCGTGGCTCTTATCATCACGCTTTAAGCAATTTACATTTTGGAAAGATACAGCAGTATTTGAGCAGGTAAATAAGATCACATGGTATATTAAGATGCTAAGAAATTCCATTTCGGTTTTTCAAACAGTATTAGCCATCTGCGAAGTTATAGCTGCAGAACTAGCCATATGTTTAAATCATTTTTCTTATCCAATGTATACAGTATTTTTGAAAGGTCTTTGGATGCTATTGTCTAAATAGGCTATGAAATGGACCTCCAGATTTTTAAAAATTAATACAGGCCATCAATTTTGAGGGAGTTTCATTATAATCAATACAAAAATTTTCCCTGTATTACATTGCACAACGTTAAAGCAATGGTTTTACATCTGCTTTTAGTTTTTAATTATTCAACAAATTTAGTACAATTTAGAGACTACATATATAATATATGTAAAACTAAAGCATACTATTTTCATTTTCTAAAAGCTCCTTCCAATTATGTATTTGGCAAGAAGTACATGATATTTTATATTGAATTTGGTAAAGACTGTTAAGTTGACTGTTTTTACTTTACATGGAAACTTTTATTAGTCTATTGCCAAGAGCATAATGTTTGATTTATTGGTTTCTAGTTTTGTTCACTTCCAATTTAATTATCATTTGTAACTAGGAAGAAAATTTTTAAATTTCGTTTGAGAACATACATATTCATAATAGTATTTCTTGCAATACCCAAAAGGTGGAAGCAACCCAAGTGTCCATCAATGGGTGAATGGGAAAACAAAGTATACATACATACAATGGATTATTCATCCTTAAAAAGGCTGATGGATGTTACAATAGAATGAATCTTAAGGACATTATACTAAATGAAATAAGCTAGGCCCCAAACGGCAAGTACTGTATGATTCCACTTGAACAACTTATCTATAGTAGCCAAACTCATAGAAAGAGATAGCAGAATGGAGCTGTCAGGGGCTGACAGGGGCTTAGGGAAACAGGAAATTTTGTTTGATATGTGGATTTTTTTTTAGTTTTGCGAGACAACAGAGTTTTGTGATTGGTTGTACTACAAGTGAACTGTACACTTAAAAATAGTTAAGATAAAAATTTATGTTATATATATATATATTTCCCACAATTAAAATATTTTAAAAATGTATTTGAATGATTGTTTAAATGATCACTTTAACAGTATATAGTATCACTTTTAAATAAATCTCAAAGTAAAATTTCTTCCTATCACTGAAATATTATGAACAGATAAATATATTTTTTGATTAAATAAATTTTCCCCATGTGTGTATTTGTATGTGTATTTATTTTACATTCCCACAAATATTTGTATTAGTTATTAAAGTAAAAATCCTGCTTAGGAAATGTGCATAGTAAATCTTTCATTTCTATTAGATGAAATAAGGGAAACCACTGTAGATGACCTTAAAGCCAGTTTGCTATCATGTAATTCACTTTTTTTTATGGTTTCTGTGTGTGCTGTGTGGATATGTCATTTGGATGTGCTCATATTGGCAAGTTGGTGCTGAAACATGGGAAAATTGTTCCTCCTAAAGGATTACCAAGTATACCTAGTGTCATTTACTATTTTTTAGCCCCATTTTTAAAATTTGTTTGACATAGTCTTACATCATGGACGGAATTGTTCTTACATATTCATGCATACACAGATACTGACATAGATAGCACGTTGAAGCTGATCCTAGTCCGAGATCTACCCCCGTTCATCCATTCCCCAAACTCATGTCTCCTCTGTAATACCCCCATAGTATAATTTGAAATGAACATATACATGCATATTGATTTTGGACATTTTTGAGTTTGTCTTCCTGCCTGTGTATAGTAATGCTGATAATGGGAGTTTAGTATTCCCAGTTGTGTTGAAAACCCCCCTTATTCCTCCCTTCCCTTTCTGCCTCTCTCCCTCCTCCCCTCACCTTCATAGGTATGGTTTCCCCAGATTATGTGAAATTTCAAATATGGCGAGTTTATTACTTAAACTCAGCTAACTTTCATCCTGTCTTAGGTTTTACTCTAGCTTCCACATAGGAGAGAAAATGTTTGGCATATATGCCCCATCTTTATAAACATTTTCTCTTCCCTTCTACCAGGATACACCATCCCATTTATCCTTGATGTCTTAGAATATACTTTTTATGACTTTCTCTGTTCTCTGTTCCCTGATTCCTCCAACTCTGCTTTTCCTTACTAATCAATGTCTCCTAATATGGATATTTTCAAAAACTTGTGCTTTGCATTTTTTTTGCTGTTTTTGATACAGACTCTTTTTTTTTCCTTTCTAAACATTTATTCTCATAATCTTAACTCTCACATCTAGAGAAACAAGCTGATATACTTTGTCTTTTATTCCTGAAGTTTAATAGTAGGTTTAATCAGGGTTAGCTATATTCTTAATCAGAGCTAGTTAGAATATAACTAACTCTAATTAAGATTTAATTCCAAGGGATCAATAAGAAGTAATTATTATAGTCTCATTCATTAATTTATTTAGTAAGCATTTATTTAGAATTTGTGATAGAAGTTAAGGGTGCTCAATATTTAGGAAGGCAAAGAGGTAAATAAATCAATAATTTTAGAACAGTGAGATAATATTGATGATAAGATGTGTTGTGGGAGTTAATGGTATACAAAAGGAACTTTTAGTCAGTATGTGCTAGAAAATTCTCCACCACTCACTCTATGGAAGGAAACTAAGCCCTGATTCGTAGCAGTTGCACATCTCCCTGGTGTAAATACTTCTAGTAGTGTGGATGCTTTGGGGCTATCAACATAATGTCACTGACACTAGACTTGGGAAGAAACCTGCACAATTGGTTCTCAGACGTGTGTACGAGTGAAGTCCACCTAAAACTACTTTTAAATCAGACTATGGGTGTTACACAGGTTCCCTGAAGGAATCAACATTTGTGATGGAACTGATCATTGGGGAATTGTCTAGATAAAGGGGATAGGGCAACATGGGAATGGACTAATGGTCTGAGAAGCAGCACAGGGATGACATGAAGTTTTGTGAGAAAATGAGATATTTTTGTTTACATAAATGGTTATGCCTAGCTGAAGCAAAGTATGGGCACTGGGGATCAGTAGCAATTTAAGTCATAGAGAAGGACTTTGTGTGTAAGAGGGCTCAATCCTGAGCTTTGTGAGATGGATCAGAACACAGCAAATTCAAGTCCTTGATTTCTGTTGAATTTAAATAGACTTTGTTCAATGTCAACTATAGGCGAGGTTCTTGGCATATGAAGATGAATAAGAAAAAATTGGTTTTTTTTCAAGGAGACTGTCAGGAGTTGAATGAAGAGCTAGTCAGAAGTTGAATGGGTAACTGGCACCTTAACTAATTGATCCAGTCTTTTGTGGGCATAGCTACCTTATCTGCACTCTTCAGTTAACCTCTCTCTCATGTCTCTTATGTTTCCTCAAGGTTTCACATTACGCTTATTCATAGATCCAGATCATTAGCTTTGATTACAACCTTGAACTCAAGTACCACTTCTTTAAATCTGCAATGCTATCTTGCTTATTAATATTCTGCCACCATCTCCAAATTAACATATCCCAAACAAAACTCAGCTTTCACTAAACCAAGTCCTTTTATAATCGTCCCACTTTTATATTCTCAGAGGATAATCTTAAGAGGATGTTCTTTGAGTAATCCTCTGTGTCCATTGCCTAACCTTAGGTAAATACTTCATTTTGTGAATTCTTTGTTTATTGGTCTCTTCCTGTAGTTATTTTCTTTTTACTACTCTGGCCCATAGATTTATCACCTGAGAGAGTTTTACTGAGTCTGCTCACCCTGGTAAACCATAGCTAGATTAACTTTCCTTCAACCCTGTCAAGATCTGGGATTGTGCTGTTGGGTTCCTACTACTGTAACATGAATAAGGCACAATAAAAATGAGAATTATGATGCTGGAATACTATTTTTCAAGATTACTTTCCCTCCTCCCACACTCTGCCCCAGTGAAAACTTGAGAAAATATCAGCCTGGATATGATTTTCCACTTCAGTCAAAAATTTTCTGTATTTAAGAATTCTGATTTCAAGGACATCCTTATTTAGGTTTATCAAGGTCTAAATTGTATACTGGGGAAGAGCTAGTTAACTCTTAGTGATGAGACTAGTCTTGCTTCCCTGTTTGCCTGAACTATTGTTGCCTGAATTTGGCTTAGCTCTTTCTATGGATACCATCAGCACATACCTGATGACTTTTTCTAGTCTGCCACCTGAGTTCTCTTTAGCCCCATTTTACCACTAGGACTAATACCTACCTGAGTTTTGACAACCGACAAGATTCTAGGATTGCTGGATTTTCTTAGTCTTGCCGTACTGTCATTTCTCCTACATTGCAGAGTCTTTTCTTTCAGTCATCTCTGTTCATCTTTCCCACGCATTGCTAGCATCGAGGGCCAAACTAAAGATTTTCTACATTTGGCTTTCATTTTTTTTCCTGTTTATTTTCTACCATGTCTTTCACTACATTTATTCTACTTTCTTTGCTTTTAGTATTTTTATTTCACTCAAAAAAATAAGCCTTGTTTTCTCCTTTTTGCTTATCCAGGTACTATTTATCAGTTGTTATGCACAACCTTGAGGTCTACCCACTGACTCAGTGTCTACTTTCACACGTTCTTTTCTGTCTTCCTTTTGTACTTTCTGTCCATCTCACATATTATGGCTCTTAATTATATTAATCAGCAACTATGCTGCTTTCCTTTTGTCTTTATTTTTCACAAAATTCAATCTTTTGTATGCACCCACTTTTTTGAACCATAGTTTCATGTCAAACAAACTCAATAAATACTTGATAGTTCTGATGGTTAACAGATGTATTTCATTATTGTGGTAACCTAGGATACAGTAAAAATTCAAGTATTTCATATGATTCAACACTAATTTTGTTCTTCTTAGGTTACAGGTGCTATGTCAAATGTTGAGGATAAACTCAACCTTTAAGAGCCTTAGAGTGGGCTGGAGCAGTGGCTTAGCCTTGCCTGGCACATGCAGGGATGCATATTCATACCCCAGAACTGCATACACAACAAAGTTTGGAGAAATGAAGGCCAAACACACACACACACACAAAAACTAAATAAAAATTTATTCTCTCTCTCTTTCACTGTCCCTCTCTCTTTAATAAAAGAGCCTCAGAGTGTACTTGAAAGCGACTGATATGTGTGGCACTTTATGACTTATAAAAGTTGCAACCTCTTATCTTGTATAGATACATATGTTAAGAATAATGTAGTAATTTATGACAGTTGCTTATTTCCATTACTAATAAAGGTACTAACATAAAATTTTATTACCTAGAACTTTCTCTGTCTCAATATAGTGTGGGAAAATGCTAACTCCACTTATTTTCAAACAATTACTCTAGAATACAGTGTGTTCAGGATACAGTTTTTTTATAGTTAAGATATGGTTGCACTTCATTCTTTGCAGTTAAATAGATGTGGTTCAAGTCCTGATCTGCCACTTATTCTGTGAGCTTAAGAAATTTACTCAACTCTTTTTAAACGTCAATTTTAAGTTGACTACTAAATATAAAATGGAATTCATTAAAGTAATTGGATAATTAATAAAATCATGATAAAAATATTTAGCACACTGCCAGACACAAACACTTTGGGTCTAATGACTCTGCAGACTCTAAAATTAAGGAGCTGTCTTGGTGCATCATTATGATGATGTGATGATGATGACATTATTAAAGTCATTTGATTTCTGTCTGGCTGGCTTCTGACAATATTTTATAGTGCAAAGTCCCAGTTTCTGTTTTAATTCAAATCTCATATCTCTGATATGGTTTTGGAGTGCAGACACCTTAGTCTACTTGTGAATCAACAATAGGTATTCTAGTGCATGGAAACAAGAGCATAATGTTGAGCTGATTCTCTCATCAACTTGCTGGAAGCTCTGTGTACATCAATCTCCAGACTGAACCTCTTCAGATATAGGAAGAATAATTTGGATTAGTGAATTCTTAAGGTTTCTTCTGCCTTAACCACTCTATGGTTATCATCCACTGCAAATGTTTAGGGTAGGAAAAATATTGAGCTGGGTTCAGTTGTGTACAACAGTTATCCCAAGGACTCAGGAGGATGAGTCAAGAGGTTCACAAGTTCAAGGCCAGCTTCAGCAATTTAGCAAGATTCTCAGCAACTTACTGAGACCCTGTCATAAAATAAAAAAATATAAATGGTTGGAGATGTATCTCAGTTGTAAAGTACCCAGAGTTCAATCCCTAGTGCCAAAATAACAAGAAAACAAATAACCAAACAACAAACATTGTAAAGCCCATAGCTATTGACAAATGGAGATATGTTAAGAGGAGCAAGATCACTGAGTAGGAGGGAAGTAGAATCCTTGCTGGATATAGATGAATTGAAGTAAGGAGCAGGCACTCTACCTTAAATGAAAGAAGGCTGAAAAGGGGAAAATGTGATGGCTTAGTCAGTATTTGTCATTATTTTAAATGTTATCTCATAGATAAAAAAAAATAGTTATGATCTGTTACCACAGGGAAGAACTGACAGCCAGGGATTAAATTCCACAGAAGTGGGTACTGGGACATGCTACAGCTTACCAAGGCAAGAGGTGGATGATGTTCCACATGAACAGCTTATGGCTTTATGATTATATTAGTCTGGATAATATGCCCGTGATAGGTCCCTAGCTACCCTCCATCTACAGCTTTCTCTTTATTTTCATTAGAGCTTTTGATCTTCCTTACTATTTCTGTTCCTTCAAAGGTAAAATCAATGTCTATCCTTAGATTTTTTTTAAAGATTGAGGGACAGTGAGAGAGAGGAGAGAGACAGAGAGAAATAATTTTTATTTAGTTTTTCATGTGGCCTTCATTGTTCCAACACTTCGTTGTATACACGATGCTAGGGTATGAACCCATGTACTCATGCATGCCAGGCAAGCACTGTACTGCTGAACCACCACTCCAGCCCCATCCTTAGATCTTTTTTAAAAAAATTAACTGAGATATAATTTATGCATAGTGAAATGCACAGATCTCAAGTATAGTTTGATGAATTTCCAAAAAAATTAATAATGTATATATACATTTCACATATACCCTACACAAGATTTCAAACATTTCCAAAACTCCAGAAAGTTCTGTTAGACCCTTTTCCATTCAATCTTTTCCATCAGAGGTAACCACTGTTCTGATTTTACCAATGAATTTCTCTGTTCTTTATAAAGGGAAGTAAAGTGACATGTATCCTTATCTCTGGCTTCCTTCACTCAACCTAGCATTTTCAGATTTATGCTGTATTAATCATTTTTTCTTTATTCCTCAATAGTGTTACTTTTAGTTACTATTCTGTATTTAGCTTATCCATTTTACTACAGATGAATTTTGGGGTTGTTTTCTACTTTTTGACCATTATAAATAAAGGCATTTGACATTTTTAAAACTCTTTATGGGGACATATACAATTTCTCTTGAATAAACACCAAGGAATACACTACTGATACATATTTTATTTAACTGTATAAGAAACTGCCTGAGAATTTTCCAATGTTATTTGGAAGAATAAGAGACCCAGAATAGCCAAAGCATTTATGAACAAGAAAATAATGCAGGAAGTATCACAATACAGAATCTCAAATTATATTACAGAGTTATGGTAGCAAAAATAGCATGGTATTGCATCAAAATAGACAAGAAGACCAATGGAATAGAACAGAAGACACAAATATAAATAAATCAACATGCATGCAGACATCTGATACTTGACAAAGGTAGCAAAAATATATGTTGAAGAAATGACAGTCTTTTAAATAAATGGTGGTACAAGCACCAACTTGCTCAACAAGATCCCCAAAGTATAAAAAATAAAACCAAGAATCAGTAAGCAGACCAAATTAAAAAAACTCCTGCATAATAAAGGAAACAATTAAGGGTCTACACAATGGGAGAAACTCTTTGTCAGCTACTCTCCTGACTGAAGACTAATATCCAGAATATTTAAAGAACTCAAAAAAGTCAATGCCCAAAACAACAACAACAACAAGCAATAGACAAAACAAAACAAATAACCTAATAATAAATGGGCAAAAGAACTAAACAGAAACTTTTGTAAAGAAGAAAATTAAATAGTCAATATGTGAAAAATTGTCAGTATCTCTAGCAATTAGAGAAATGCAAATCAAAGCTACACTAAGATTTCATCGTATTCCAGTCAGAATGGCAATTATCAAGAACAAAATTTATAATAAATGCTAATAATGATGTGGAGAAAAAGGTCCACTCTTACATTGTTGGTGGGACTGCATATTAGTACAACCATGATGGACAGCAGTGTAGAGATTCCTCAAAAAACAAGGAATGGAACCAGCATATGACCCAGCTACTTTATTCCTTCGTATTTATCCAAAAGATCTAAAATCATTACACTTTAGCAATATAACCACTTCAATGTTTATAGGAGCACAATACACAATAGCCAAAATGTGGAATCAATCCAGATGCCAGTCAGTAGATGAATGGATTTAGGAAATGTGGTATACAAGCACCATGGAACTTTACTCAGCATTAAAGAATGAAATATGGCATTTCCTACTAAATGGATGCAAATGAAGAAAATCATGTTAAGTGAAATAAGCCAGACTTAGAAAATCAAGAGTCAAATGCTTTCTCTCATCTGTGGAAACTAGAGCAAAATAAGGGGAAAAACAACCAGTGGGGGATGGGATCAGTTATCATAAAAATACAGGGAAGATCAGTAAAGTAGAGGAATGATAAGTGAGGGAGGAAAGAAGTGAAAGGGGAAGACAAATGGAATGGAATGAATTTAACAAAATCATTTATATTCTTATATAAGGGTACCAAAGAAAATTTCACATTTATGCACATGTAAAATAAAGGAAGTTCAATAGAATAGAGGGAGAGAGGAAAAGAGAAAATGGGGGAGTGGGATCGAAATCAAATTCTTTGCATATATGATTTTGTCAAAATGAACCCAAATACTATGTAGATTATAATGTTTTAATAAAAAGAAGAATTTTTCAAAGTTGTATAATTTTACACTCCTTCAGCAGTGGTGGGGGTGGGGGGGCTCCATTTGTTCCATGTTTTCATCAGCTCATTCAACTAGTCTTGTCACTTTTGTTGATTCTAGTAGGTGTGAAGTAGTATCTAATTTTGATAAACCATTGGTTTTCACCGAACTTAATTATTTTCATAAATTTTCAAAATTCCTAGGTAAAAATTTAACATCTGGAAAACCACAATTTCATTCTCTTTTGTAAACTCACAACGGGCTGCCGTTTACTCATTTGGTTAAAACGAACCACAAAGTTACATCACTGTAATGCAACACTCAAAGATGAAAATGTAAGTTAATATATTTGCATCATTGTAGAACAAGGATTTTTTAGAAGAAAAATAAATACTATTTTACAGCTGGGACCATGTATTAAATGATTAAAATTAATATTATAGGAATAAAAACTGCTAAGATAGATATTATAGGAATAAAAACTGGCATACTAAGAGGAGAGCAAAATGTTATCATGATAGGAGCTTGGCAATAGTCAAAATAAACACAGTAATTCTTGCTTCAAAGGATCTGTGAAGTCAGTGAAATTCTTTGCAGTATTAGAAGGTTGCTTTAGGGATGTGTGCATGTGTGTGTGTCGGTATATGAGTGTATGTGTGCATGTGTGCACACATACGTGCATGCGTGATGTTTCAGTACGGATGAAATCATTCAAATCTTACTATGATCCGTGATCCTGAGGAAGGGATAAATAAACAGATAAATAATGCTTTGAAATAATATTTTCAATTTTCCCTACATGTATTTTAACATTTTGCAATTTTGATTAATATTTGCAAGTACACAAAATATAACTTATCATTGTTATGCATTTTATTCTCTTCCTATCTCACCTTCCCAGCTTTCTATAGAACTAAATAAAAACTGGCCCAGTATCTAGTAATTTGTTCCAAAGCTTGAGGTTTACTCAGCTGCTATAATGTCTTAGAGCACAGAACCTTGCTTTAAGAGGGAGTTTCGTCAACTTCTAGAAAGCTAACCATTCATGTTTGTCTAATCCAATAAGAGTTGAAAGGTCTTAGAATTTTCCTCTCCATGAAGAAATAAATATGGAAAAGACCTGGTTTGGACCCTGGTCCTGTGCCAACTAAGGATTACCTTTTCAATAACCTATGTATAATTTCAGTCTGATTTTAGAAATTTTGAATTATTCAACTTGAAGCACTTGGTTTGGGAGACCACTTCAGAGAACAAATAACTCTTTGAGCTTATTTCTGTTTTATATTTAAATTATAATATAAGTGTTCTAAGTACTAAAGGCTAGATAAATCCTGATATACAGCAGTGGCTCAGATTATCTCAGCCACGTACGTGTTACTGATCCTCTTACTTTTCAAGCTTCTATTTCAAAAACAGTGAACATTTTCCCGATATGTAAGAGAAATCCATATGCATGATAGTAAAATAAAAACTTCTTAACTTTGTAAAGTTGGATTTGAAAGTTCCACTTGGTGTCAAAATCTGTACTTGAGCATAAAGACAGGTGTGATCATCTTGATTTTGCTGTAGTCAGGAGACTGGATGAAAGCTATCTCAGTATGTCCATTGAATTCAACATCCTTTGTATTGACACCTAAACTTTGATCTTTTCTCCCTTTTGGCTGGTTATGGGAAGTGAGGGCTTATTTTATGTCATTGGTGTGGATCACCATTGACAATTTTTTGGCAACTATTTTCCTGAAATCTCCTGCTTACAGTTGCATCTGAGGACCTATGATAAGAATGGTTGCTGTAGGTAGGTCTGAGAGTAAAGCTTGAAAGTTCTCCCACTCTATACGTGTGAATCTTACCATGCCACCTTCCCTTGTGTGTTACAAGACATATTTTATTACCTCTTCTTTCTCTTGCTGTCTCCTTGATCTCAGCAGTCTTGTTTCTGGTCCATTAAATTATGTCCTTATTACCAATTCTAAGTGTATGATCTCATTACTTATCCTTTCGAAGTTCATCATTGCCTTTGTTTCTTTTTCCTCCTTGAAATCACACTTCAGGATCCAGAGGTAAAGTTTCCTTACCCTGTTCTTATTCTTTATTGTAGACATGTTTTATTGTCTTAAGTTTTGTGCTCTTAGGAATCTCAATTGCCATCAATTTATAGGGGATTATTTTCTTGTGATTGGCACAAGTTGCTCAATATTTTCCTTTTTTTGGAGAAATTTGTGCTGAGCGAAAGCATGTAATCTTACTTATTTGGTGAATCTGGATTAAAGTAACTGAAACAAGGTATATTAGTTTAATGGACACAGTGTGTAAGAGCATCTTTCTTGGATAGTATACTGAGTCTGTCTCCAAAATACAAATATTCCAGCCAGATCAGCTCTATATCTAAGGCTACAAGGAAAGATATCCTCTCCTAGTTAGTGTTTATTTTGTCAGTGTGGATGTTTTCCTCTGCAACATTCTTTTTTCTTTTTTGTTTTCTTTTTGCTTTTTATTTGAATGATATGGTCTTTGCTCCGTTATATCAATAATGTTAATTAGTTTATGATCAATTATTGCTTGCCAATGTATTTATATATATTGTGTTTACTTTCTTAGTTTAATTATTGGAAGAAAATCTAAACTGTCCTATTCCACCCACCCACATTCTTCTTTAACTTTGAGAATCATCCATTTGGTTACATGTGAATTGGTACATTATTTTGGAGAGAGAGGGACAGAGAGAGAGAGAGAAATAATCAAATTTTATTTAGTTTTTCATGTGGCTTTTGTTGCTC
Organism: Aplodontia rufa; assembly: GCA_004027875.1. Lineage (NCBI taxonomy): Eukaryota > Metazoa > Chordata > Mammalia > Rodentia > Aplodontiidae > Aplodontia > Aplodontia rufa. The sequence goes on along the minus strand of PVKS010019420.1, from coordinate 11,405 downwards.
AGACAATTCATTGTGTATATGGTGCTGGGGTTCGAACCTGCATCCTCACACATCCAGGCAAGCACCATAACTCCTGAGCCACCGCTCTAGCCCTGAATTGATACTTTCAAATGCATGTCATGCTACATTCAGAGTGTTACTTTTGGATATCTAACCCTGACAATCTCATGGCAAAATAATATGTGTGTTTTCAATTCCTTTCCTAGCTATTTGTAAGAACCCAGCAAAATACCCTTTCCTATCACACTGTGATTCTTCTGTCTGTATAAGTATGCCACATACTCTGGAGAAATCAGTCAACGTACTTTAGGAAAAATATAGGTTGAAATAGAAGTTGGAGGCTACAAAATTTGTAGTAAATTTTGAAATGCATTTTGAGAGAGAAGACATAGCAGATGCTGTACTAGAAGAGATATGCGTGTCAGCATACTTCCAGGCACTCAAAGATATCATAGGAAAAACAGATATTTTTTCTATTTTATTTTTTTATTGTTGCATCTTAATTGTACAGAATGGAGGGTTTCACGTGGTAAATTTATACATAATAAAAACAAGATTTGATCAATTTTCACTCCCCAGTAGCCCCGCCCCCTTCTTTCTGCCCTTGGCTCCCTACCTTTATCCTAAAAGTCTCCATTCTGTTTTCCTGCCGTTTCGTTTTCCTCCCATATTTCCCCCTCTAGCTTCTATGTGTGAGACCAAAACGTGATACTTTTCTAAGTCTGGCTTATTTTGCTCAAAATTATGGTTTCCAGTTCCATCTACTTCACAGCAAATTACATAATTTCATTTTTTTCATATGGCTGAATAAAAGTCCATTGTGTATATATACTATGTTTTCTTTAGCTATTCATCTTTGGATGGATACCTAGGCTGATTTCATAACTTGGCTATTGTTAAATGTGCTGCAATAGACATGGGTATGCATGTATCTCTAAAGTATTTTGACTTTAATTCTTTGTGATAAATACTAAGGAGAATACTGGGACTATATGGTAGTTCCAAGTTTTAGTCAGCTTTTTCATTGCAATGACCCAGGACTCAACAAAAACAATTTTAGGAGAAAGTGTGTATTTGAGGGTTTATGGTTTCAAAGGTCTTAGTCCATAGAAACCCAGTTCCATTCCTTGGGACTTGAGGTGATGCAGAACATCATGGAAGAAGAGTGTGGCAGAGGGAAGAAGGTCAAGGCATGGCTTCAGGAAGCAAAGAGAGAGACTCCAAGCCAGATACAAAATATATACCCCATAGGCATGGCCCCCAGTGACCCATCTTCTCCAGCTACACCCTACCTGCCTTCAGCGGCCAGTTAATCCCAACTCACTGATTGGGTTAAGGCTCTTATGACCCAATCATTTCACTTCAGCCTTCACATTGTCTCACATTGAACTTTTTAGGGACAACTTTCATCCCAACCACAGCATTCCATTTTTAAATTCATGAGGAACCTCTATGCTGATTTCCATAGGGGCTGTCCTAATTAGCATTCCCACCAGCAGTGTGTAAATGTTCCTTTTTCCCAGCTTCCTTGCCAGCATTTATTATTATTTGTAGTCTTGGTGATTGTCATTTCTAACTTGAGTGAGATGGGATCTCATTATAGTTTTGATATCTTTTTCCTAATGATTAAAAATATTGAATATTTTTTCATATAGTTGTGCCCATTTCTACTTCTTTTGAGACGTTTGTTCAGTTCATTTTCCCATTTATTTATTGGGTTATTTAATTTTTAAAATGTGGAGGTATTTGAGTTCTTCATACATTTTAGATATTAATTCTCCATCAGAAGAGTAGATGGCAAAGATTTTTTCCCAGTCTGTCAGTTTTCTGTTCACTCTGTTGTTTCCTTTCCTATACAGAAGCTCTTTAGTTTGATGCAATACTTTCTATTAGTTTTTTTTAAAGAGAGAGGGAGAGAGAGAGTTGTTAAATTTTTTTATCGTATGACTTTTGTTTTCCCTTTATTTATTTGTGCATGCAGTTCTGGGGCTCAAACCAGGGACCTTACACATGCCGGGCGAGCATTCTACCACTGAGCCACCTCTTCAACTCCCTGTTTATTGATTTCTTATCTTGTTTCCTGATATATTTAGGTCCTATTCAGGAAGGCTTTGCCTGTGTCTGTATGTTAAGTGTTTCCCTTCTTTAGAAAGGTATTTAAATAGCTTATTTTTTAATTGAGGAGTTGTGTTATTGTATGATCATAAATGCATATGTAGTGACAATATGATATACGTCTTATCCTAATCCAAAATCACCCCCACATCACCCAAGCCCCAGACTCTTGACTCTTCTATATTTTCCCCAATAACAGATGTAAATGCCCATATGCATATATATATGTACATATACATATACATATGTAATTGTACATTTTCCAGAATTAAATGATTGCATAAGTATTATTTGGCTTCTTCTGTGAGTAAAGAGTAAGGTACTGGTGATCTCCTCCTCCTAGTTCCTTCCCTATCCTCCCTCCCTCACCTTTCCCTCCTGCCTCTTTCCTTTCCCATCCCTCTTCATATCTATGGTTCCCCTAGATTATGTGTTGCTTCTACTTTGGTGAGACTAGTATTGTGAACTTGGTAACCTTTCATCCAATTCTGGGTTTTGCTCTAGGATTCATAAATGAGGGAATATATTTGACCCTTGAGTATCTGGGTTTGGCTTATTTTGCTCAGCATAATTTTAACACAGGACTATGTTAGAGGTGGACAGATGGAGATCATAGATGTTTCTAGGACAAACAAGAACATATAAGAAGTAATATTTGAGGCTTGTGAAGAATGAATAAGCAGAATTTTTCTTGTTAGGTGGATTACTGCACTGCTCATTGTGTTTGGCAAGGTTAAGTTTGGTCATAAGGGGGATGCAGAGCAAGAGGTGAGAGATGGTGAAGCTGGAAATATTGGCTGTAGGTGATTCCAAGGAATCTTCCTCATCCTAGTTGTGCATTTTGACTTCTGTAGGAAATGGAAGATATGAGGTCTTTTAAGCAAAAGACTACTATGAGGGGCTGGAGCGGTAGCTCAGTGTTTACAACGCTTGTGTGGCATGTGTGAGTACGCGAGTTTGAACCCCAGCACCATGTACACAATGAAGTTCGGAGCAATGAAAGCCATGTGAAAAACTAAATAAAATTGATATTCTCTCTCTCTTTCTCTCTCTCTCTCTCTCTCTCTCACTGTTGCTCTTTCTTAAAAAAAAGTTTTTAAAAAGACTACTATGAATTCTTCTATGTATGTGTTTGAGTTTGGAAATAAATATAAGGATATCAAAGATGCTGGTTTGGAGAATAGTCACCCCAGTAGTGGAGAGGACAGTAATGATGTTATTGAATGGACTGCACAGGTGCTAAGTATTTAAATGAAGTTATTGTAGTGGAGAGGAAAGGTACCATATTTAAGATACATTTATAGTAAAAAAAAAAATTGTGGACTTGATGACCAAACAATATAAAGAAAAAGCAGAAAAAGTGAGAACGATTATACATTTTGTGCCTTTGGAATCTAGTTAGCACAGATGTACTTAATAAAACAGGAAACATGTCAGTGGACACAGTGAAAAGCTATCCCTTACACAGTAGACAAGTTAGCTGTTTTTCCATTTAGTATATCTGCATTGTGTCACACAGAAGGCAAATCCACATAGATACAGTCATCTTATTCTTGACCAAAGTCCCAAAAACACATGATGGAGAAAAGAAAGCCTTTTAAGCCAAATGGTGCTGGGAAAACTGGGTATCTATATGTACAAGTGTGAAACTAGATACCTATTTTACCCTCTGCACAAAATCCAATTCAAATTAGATCGAAAACCCATGAATTAGACCAGAAACACTGCAACTGGCACAAGAAAACAGAGTCAACACTCCAACATATTGGTGTAGACACTGACTACCTTAATAAGGTTCCTGAAGCTTGAGAAATAAAGCCAAGAACAAATAAATGGGATGGCATAAAATTAAAAAGCTTCTGAAGAGCAAAGGAAGCAAGAGCATGAAGAGACAGCCTACAGAATGGGAGAAGATCTTTACTGGATATTCTTCTGATGGAGGATTAATATCAAGAATATATAAAGAACTTTAAAAATCCAACACCAGAGAAGACAAATAATCCAATCAACAAATGAACAAATGATCTAAACAGACATTTCTTAAAAGAAGAAATAGAAATGGCTAACAAATATGCAAAAAATTGTTCAAAATCCTTAGCAAGTGGGGATATGTAAATCAAAACTATGCTGAGATTCCATCACAGTCCATTTAGAATGGTAGTAATTAGACTACAAAGAACAATAATTTCTGGTGATAACATGGGTAAAAAGGTACACATATACAATGCTGGTGGGATTGCAAATTGGTACAACCACTTTGGAAAGCAGTATGGAGATTCTTCAAAATTCCAGAAATGGAATTACTATATGACCCAGCTATCCCATTCCACGGTATTTGTCCCAAAGAACTAAAATCAGTGTACTGTAGTGATACTTGCATACCAATGTTTATAGCAGCATAATTCACAATGGCCAAGCTGTGAAACAAGTCTAGTTGCCTATCAACAGAGGAGTGGATAAAGGACATGTGGTATATGTACACAAAATGGAGCTTTAGTCAGTCATAAAGAAGAATGAAATTATATCATTGGTAAATAGATATAAGTAGAGAACATCACTCTAAGTGAAATAAGCCAAGATCAGTAAGTCAATGTTTTCTGTTATATGTGGAAGCTAGAGGAAGAGCTAGTGGGAAATGGAATTTAAAAAGGAATCTCATGATAACAGAAGGGATACCAACAGAGTAGAGGAAGGAGAACAGTGAGAGAAGAGAGAAAGACATGGGGAAGCACTGGGGAATAAAATTTACCAAATTATGCTGTATCCATGTAGGAATATACCACAATGAATCTTTCTTGTATACATATTATAATACACTAATTAAGATAATAATAGAAGAGAAATAAGTAGGGTAGAGCAAGTAGGCCAGGAAACGTGAAAGTGATGGGGAATGAAACTGACCAAATTATGAGAATATACAAAAATGGCATAATGAATCCCACTATTATACGGAATTATAATGCACCAACTTAAAAATATTTTTAAAAAGATGATAAATGAAAATATAGGGATATAACTTGGGAGAAAGAAACTGGAAACAAAAGCAAACTCCAACCCAACCCAAGACAGCCTGTAAACAAAAGGAAAAGTTAAGGGGATGAAGAATAACGAGAATGCATCTTCTGGTGTGGAGTGAGGATTCCTTTTTGGGAATGAAATGAGAGACCTAAGGATAGCTAATTCAGCTGAGGATGTAGGTCAATGATGGAGCAATTACCTAGAATGCACAAGGCCCTGGGCTCAATCTTCAGCATAAAAATCAATATCTCGTGTATTTCAGGGAATATTTACAAAGGTAAATATTCTGAAAGCCCCCAGGCTTTCAGATATTCTCCTACTTCTATCTATTTACCAATGACATAATTTCATTCTTCTTTATGACTGACTAAATCTTCATTGTGAATATATGCCACATGTCCTTTATCCATTCCTGTTGATAGGCAACTAGACTGATTTCATAGCTTGACCATTGTGAATTATGCTGCTATAAACATTGGTATGCATGTATCACTACAGTACACTGATTTTACACAAATTTACATAACTTACATACATATGTGTGTGTGTGTGTGTGTGTGTGTGTGTGTGTGCGTGTGTGTAATTTAAAATAAGCAGTAAAAGACTCTCTAGTCTGCTTCCCCTAGTCAAGCATGGACCTCAGTCTTGCATCTCTAAATCAAGTAGTATAATTTCCTTATTTATGAAATTTATCACAATTGTTGCTAATCTATTATATACCCAGAGCCTTCTGAAACTCATTTCTTTATCAATTTTCAGTTTTCTCACTTACTTCTTAACTTCATGTTTTATATTTCTTTAATTTTTTAATCACATAATAAACTTTCTTTTCCATCAATTTAATTTCTTGTAACTCCTTTGCTCTTCTTTTGATACTGCTTTGAAAATGTTCCTCACCCTTTCGATTTTTCACATGTCCATCTGTTGCTCTTTACAACAGATTCCTTTCCCATCTTCAGAGAACTCTTTCAGTTTCTTCTGTGTATCTTTATATATCCTTTGTCCTTTCCTTTGATTTCATCTAAACGAACATCATTGCTGTTAGCTTGCTTCAACTACTAAAGCTTTGTCTAACCCTTCTCACTGTTCCATTTTCTTAGGATAATTTACTGGTCATTGTCAGGGACTTTTTAGTTTAAAATCTGCTTTAAAGGAAGCCCTTTTTAAATTTACAATACAACTTCTGAGAAAGGAGCTGTCAAATCTAAACATTTGACCAAATGTGCAAAGGATTATTTTGTTGTATATAATATCTTTCATATATTTTTGAAAATTTTAAATCTCTCAATGTATCATGAATAGAATCCTCATTGATAAAGATTTAAGAGTAGCATTTTAGAACTCTGTAGGGCTAGTACTCTATCATAAATATTTGCATATAAATTTTCTTGAAGATAAGATTCATAATTTTAGTTAATTTTTAAGAGTCTCTAAGATGAAAATAGTGGATTAGGGATCAAGATCTTAAGTTTATCCAAGTATGTTTAGATTTTTTTATGTAATCTAAAATAATTCATGTATAATGAACACTACTTCTCTTCCTTCTCCAGTCTGACTGGTATTATTATTACATTTTATTAACTTACTGATCAGATTCAACAAGATCCAGAAGTTATAGACTGCCTTCACATAATAATGGCTTTTTTTTAAAAAAGCTATTAAATGTAGCTCTACTTAAATTTGTTCTTTGGAAAAACTTTATTTTTCAAAGAACAAAATCTGAAACAGGAAAAATGGGAACTTCTGGCAGCATTGAAGCAAAGTGTGTAATTTTCTAGCCATTCAGCTGCCACCTGCCCTGCCACCAGAGATTCAGTCTAATTATACTCGCTGATCTAAGCCAGCTACACAGAAAGAGACATGATGTATGTGAAAGGGGAGGTTCTTTGAGGAGTTAAAGCAATCTTTCTTTAAAAGCTGGTTCTGTTTTTGCCTTGATGCTTGCTTTAACTGCTTCCTCCTGCCCATGATGCAAACCCAGTTTCCACAGAAGTAGGTGACAGAATGGAGCTGACAGTATTAACATTAATCATGAGGAAGTCTAATTTTTCTAGCCTTCAGTTCCACTAAGTGACAGGATGATTTTTACTTTTTCAGAATTCTAATGTGCTGGATGATATTAAGACTTTCCACTGTCCTCAAAGAATCCTAAGGTCAAACTGACAAATGACCCTATCTTCTGCAGGATGACAGGGTGGACCATGGACACATCTAGTTTATTTTTTTCCAGTTTAGGGAAAGGGTTAGAAAGGTCTCACCTGATCAAAGTGGTATGGAACTGGCTTTCTTTTTGTTGATCCTATGAATTCCAGTAGTGAGTCTCCATTCCTGAGTGTCAAAGGTTCCCATAATGATCAGCTCATCTGACATTGATAGACAGTATAAACTCATCTTTGTGGGTTTCAAGTGTTTTTTTCACTGATCATTTCCATTTGTATAAATGTAATATTGAGTAGGTGATGTTACATGCATTTCGATCAAATGAATATTTATAAAATAGTAACTTTTGGATAGTTATAATAGCTTAGTCACAAATTTTTTAATTCAGAATCTAAGAAAATATGCTTCATAAGTGCCTCTTGGGCCTCACATAGGCCTTTTGCATTGTGGTTACAACTTAGTCATGTTCATATCCTAGTTTTATGTGAAATTTTCTCTTGGGACAAATGATGGTGTCATTGCTTTATAAAACAATCTTAATCTTAGCCTCCTTTCAATTAGACTTGAGAACTTCCTTATTATTAAGAAAATGTTGGATTTACCTGTTGAATGCAAATAGTCTTCCTGTAACTTTTGGGTATAAGGCCCAAATTGTTCTAGATTAGAGAGTTTGGTCAACGAATATAACCTAACTACCAATGAATATAACCTAACTTCTCTATGAACATATATGAATAAACCACAGTGAATCTCATCATTGTGCTTATCCTCAATGCACTAATTTTTAAAAACTATAAGCAAATACTAGAAAGATAAATACAGTAAAGAGAAAGGAGCAAGCAGAGAGAGGAGAGGAGGGAAAGAGTAAGTACTGGGGACTGAATTAGAGCAAATTATATTCAGTGCTTTTATAATAATGATGTCAAATTAATTTTAATGCTATGTATAACTAAAAAGAACCAATAAAAAGTCACCTCTACCCCTTGCTTTTGCCTCTTTTCATTGTACTAACTTTAAATATCTATTTTCCTTCAAAATATTTCTCTTCTCCCCACCACATGCTATTTTTAAAATTACTTTCATCATGTAAATATGAATTTTAAACTTTTCATAGAATATTTTTAAAACAAATTTTATTGTGTGTATTTGAAGTTTACAATATGATAGTACAGAATACAAATAGATAATAAAACATTACTGTATATAGCAAAGCAGAATGAACATAGCTATTATCTCACAGTTACTTTTTTGTGACAGAGCATATAAACATAAAAACTACTTATTGAACAATACAACACAATTTTATTAACTTTAGTCCTTGTGTTGTATATTAAATCTTAAATCTGTTCATCTTCAATATCTGTGATTCTGTATCCTCTTATATCTCATTTGTCTCCTCCCTCCTCCCCACCTATGGTAACCACTATTTCATTCTCTATCTCTGTGTATTTGAATTCTTTGAAAAATGTCAATATAAGTGAGATAATGCAATATTTTTAATTATGTGTCTGGCTTATCTACTGAGCATAATGTCTTCCAGGTACATCATAATACCATTTAAATAGTATGATAGGAAATGTGTGATGGTATGTTAGATCTCTAACACTGTGTAACAAATTACACATACTTAGCAGCTTTGGGACAACACCCATTTATTAGCTTCTAGGTTAGAAGTCCAAAAAGGCAGAGCGAGGTCTTCAATTCAATGCTTCGTGAGGCTGATGTCAAGATATTAACTAAAATAAGCTCTTGTCTGAACACTGGGGGTTTGGGAGAGTCTTTTGTATACTCACTCTTACTATCATTCAGTTCTTTGAATTTTGTAGGCCTAGATCCCTGTTTCCACTTGCCATCCGTTGATGGTCTCTCAAAATTCCTAGATGTTGTCACATTCCTTACCCTGCAGCCTTCTACTCCATCAAAAGAACTAAGGTGCTTTGAGTTTTCCATGGCTTTTCAGTAACTGACATCTAGATCTGTAATAAAAGGGCTGCATGATTAAATTAAATTAAGCAAGGTAATCTCCCTATATTGAAGTCAATTGATTTGGGTCTTTAATTACATATTCAAGAATCTCTTCATAGCAGTCATTTCTAGAGTCTGATTATAAAGTGAGGAGGTGAGTGTAAGCCAGGGGCTGTCTTAGAATTCTGCCTGCCACAGAATTCTACCACCATCTACTCCTAATCCCTTTCTTCTATGTTTCTCCCAGTATAGAAGTTGAAAACCCTTATTTTTCACTGTTTTCCATCCTTCCTTCCAGGTAGAGTGACAAGTTGACACACTTTTGACCAATGAAGCATTAAGAGTAAATTGAATGAGACACTACTGAAGTTTGTTGCTTTCCCAATAAAATAAGAATAGTAATCCTAGCGTTTTTCTTCCTGCATGGAATGTGGGTATGCACACTTGGACCTGCATCAGCCATCTAGTGACCATAAGGTGATAAACATGTATGTCATGCCATTTTGTTACCAGCATGCACATGTTTCTCTTTTGGCAGTTGAGTATATTCTTGTTAGATAAAATGATGCTTAAGTGTGTAAGAAGAAATAGCAGAAGCACTTCTGGTCATTGTTAAGCTAATGTTTTGATCTTAGATCTTTATATTTCTAAAATTAATAATTTTGAGAGATAATTATATGTGTTTGGTGACAAAGCTACTATTATTTGCACTCAAAACATTCCTAATTGATACAAAGCAAAATGAAGAATTAATATTTATGAGTAGTTACTAATTACAAGTAATGGGGATAGATGTTTTGTGTATTATTTCTGTAATCGTTCAGAAATTCTAATAGGAAAGAATTGGTATTATCATTTCCAGGGTTTCCGTCACAGAGATAGCAAGTGAAGGAACTAGGATTTCAAAACTGTCTGGCTTCAAAAGTCTCTGCTCATTTCACCTAACAAGGCTATGCTCTTATTAAAGATTTAATGTTTTACCTCCGGGTACTTTCTTAATGCTTCATCTTGTGAATATGGAATTTTTATATTACTATAGAAACATAGCAATATTATAAGTATTTAGAAATCTTGTGCTATAGACTAAATTATTATTCTTCCCCTCCCGCCAAAAGTTTTTGTTGCATCACTAACCCTCAATTTGAAGGTATTTGAAAATGGGGACTTTGGGGATCATTAGCTTTACATGAGGTCATAAGGTCAGAACACTCATTATGACATTAATGTCTTTATAATAGAACATAACAAAGACAGTTTCCGCTACTACCTGAGGACACAACAAGAAGATAGCTGTCTGTACACTAGTAAAAACCTTCACCATAATCTGACCATGCTTCACCCTGATCTTGGAATTCTAGCCTCCAAAGATGTGAGAAAAAAAATGTCTATTGTTTAAGCCACCCAGTCCATGGTGGTTTGTTATCACAGACTGAGAACTAAGACACTTTATGAAAATGTGGCATATACCATATCAAGACTGTAATATTGATCTTAAAATAGAATTGAATGATGGAATTCTTTTATTTGCAGACACTAGAAATTTGATTACAATAATCTGGTAGTATTCACATATCCTAGACATGCAACATCTAGAAATGCTTTGATCTCAGGATTTATAAAATCAAGAAAAAAATGGAGAGTTATTAAAGCCACACTAGCTGTCTCATGTATGATAAATGTAAAAAAGTTTAGAGGTGAAATGATTGGGTTATGAGAGCCTTACCCTAATCAGTGCATTTAATCATTTTAATGGATTAACTGGGTGGTAGCTCTAGGCAGGTTGAGTATGGCTGAAGGATGTAGGTCAGTGGGGGTATGTCTTTTGGGGATATATATATATATATATATTTTTTTTTTTTTTTTGTCTCTGATGAACATAGCACTCTGTTTTCTGGTGCCTTGATCTGAGCTTCTTTCCTACTCTGTCACATCCTTCTGCCCTGATGCTCTGCCATACCTTGGGCCCAGACCAATAGAATTGGCCATCTCTTGACTGAGATCTCTGAAACTATGATCCCCAAATAGTCTTTTCCTCCTCTAAAATTGTTCATGTCATATTTTTAGGTCACAAAAAAAGTGGAAAGCCTGAATAAAACACTAGGGAAATAGAATCAAATACATTTGGTATGCAACATATCATAAAGCAC
>PVKS010019419.1:0-38426 GCA_004027875.1 Aplodontia rufa | reverse complement strand
GGCTATGTGGGGGTAACTCTTGTTTAGGAGCAAATGCATATCATATTTATACTTGTACAATAACTCAAGTCCTTAAAATTTTTAAAAAGATATTAAGGTTTTAATTGGCAATTGTTGGTAAGTAAATTTGTCATGTTTGTTGGCCATTTAGATTTATGTTTTAAAATTGGCCAGTAAATGTCATTTGTCCATTTTTTCTATTTTAGATATTCCTATTTTTCTATAGATTCATAGGACCTCAGTCTATATTGTGGCTTTAAATTCCTTATTATTACATTCTTAAGCATCTCTCCACAATTGATGTTTGGTATCTTTCAATACAGTGATTTTTCATTTTAAGAATTCTAATTGCCTATCTTCCTGCTTTGATCTTATGCTAGGAGAGACTGTTCCTTCCCAAGCATCATAAAAATGCTCTTCTACCTTTCCTCGGAAAATTGAATTCTTTATCATATTTAAATTTTTAATCCATCTAAAATCTTGGGGTGTGTGTGTGTGTGTGTGTGTGTGTGTGGTGGGTGATCAGGATTTTTTTTCTTTTTTCCCCAAATGGTGATTTCAGTGCTGGTTATTGGATACTATGTTCTTTCAACCTCTTGTTTTTTGTATACTAAATCGCATACCCATTCGTCTGATAAAGGAGTATCTTTTGTCCTTTTGATTTCTTGGTATATTCTTGTGCCCAAACCTGGGCTTTTTAATATTACTTTACTTTATAGTATGTTTTGATATAAAGTAAAGCAAACTGTATGACTTCATTATCAGAAAGAACTGTAAAGGAGTGTGCTGTGGATAGGGAAGTGGGTGTGTATTCATGAGTGTCTTCTTACCTAGAGAAGATAAGGAAGTGCTTTTGGATGACTAGTACTAGTTGGGGGCTGCAAAGAAGTTGGCACAGTGCCTGGAGCAGAGAGTTTCCAGGAATGTTTGGAATAAGAAAAGAGGAGTGGAGATTGTAAGGTTCTCAAAGGGGAGTAGCGCTCCTACTTGTGAGGCCTGTAGACTGAGGGAAGCAGAGAGGAAAGCTGGAATGGACCAATCCCCCATTTGTTTGTCTCTTTGTTTGGTGTACTGGGATTGAACCCAGGGGCACTTAACCTCTGAGCCACATCCCCAGACCTTTTTTATTTTTTATTTTGAGAAAGGGGCTCACTAAGTTGTTGAGGCTGGCTTTGAACTTGCAATCCTCCTGCATTAGCTTCCTAAGACACTGGGTTTACAGGCCAGCGCTGCAGCCCCAGCAGCCCTGTTATTTTTAGATATTAGCACCAGCTGCATTTACAGGCTCCCTAGGAAATCACTTTTCCACATTCCCAGGCAATCGATCACTGGAGATGCTAGGGCCAGCATTTATCCCTTGGAGCAGGGCCCCTCAGCTCTGTTGAATGCCTTCCATTGGTCCACAGCTTTCACAGAAAACAAGTCTGACACCCCCAGTGCAGACCCTGTAGCAATACCCCAGCAAGGGCCCAAAGTTGGTTGTTGTACACACATACACACACACACACACACACACACTCACACTCACACACACATACACACTCACACACACATACACACACTCACACACACACACACACACACACACACTTCACTTCAACCCTCCTACCCAGGTTCAGAGGTCTCCAAGCAAATATATTTCTCTCTTAAGGCCCCCGCATCTCATAGGGCCTTTGGCCCCACCTGCACAAGACAGGAAACTGCTGTACCTCTAGGAGAGAGTAGGCAGGCCCAGGACCTCCAGGAGTCGCAGGAGGGATGAACCAATACAGTCCACTCAGGCCTCTTCCTGGGATAATTCCAAGGGCCCTTGGGGGTCACTCCCAGGAGGCTGCCAGCTACTGCATTAGGAACACTCCTGGGTTTGGGGATCAAAGCTGCCCTGATATTGCACTTTTTCTTTAAAAAAAAAAAACAAAACAGGGAAGGGGTGGTGCATACCTATAATCCCAGCAGCTTGGGAGGCTGAAACAGAAGGATTGCAAGTTCAAAGCGTATTATAGCGATGTGGCTTCATCAATGTTTATAGCAGCTCAATTTACTATAGCTAGATTATGGAACCAACCCAGATGCCCCTCACTTGATGAGTGGATACAAAAACTTTGGTTCATATATACTATGGAATACTACTCAGCCATTAGAGAGGACGATAGTATAGCTTTCGAAATCAAATGGATGGAGATGGACAGAATTATGTTTAGTGAAGTCTCCCAAGCTCTGAAACTCAAGGGCCGAATGGTTTCTCTCATCTGTTGATGCTAGAATTTATGGGGAAGCAGTAGGACAGACGGCTGACCTAACAAATCCTCAAATTGAATGACTTTCAGTGTAACAGGGGGATAGCTCCCTAGGATACTTGGAGGTGTAGGGAAGGGGATGGGGAGGGTATATGAAGAACTCATAGCAGTCTGGAGATTGGGAAGATGGGGGAACCATCCCAGAAGCCGATGTCATTTCTCCATGAGCTACCCATTTAACGCATGAGTTCTTCTGGGGGAAACTGCAACAGGTGAAACCCATGGCGGTTTATCTATGCTTTGGCATGACCCCTGGATAATAAAGTTTATATACATTGATTGCTACTGTTTTGATAATGTTTCCCCCTCAACTGTATCGTATTGCTATATACTTCCAAAAAATAAAAATAAAAAACAAAACAGGGAAGGGGAGCTGGGCACTGTGGTGCACACCTATAATCCCAGCAGCTTGGGAGGCTGAAACAGAAGGATGGCAAGTTCAAAGACAGCCTCAGCGACTTAGCAAGGCCCTAAGCAACTTAGTGAGACCCTGTCTCAAAATAAAATATAAAAGGGCTGTGGGATGTAGCTCGGTGGCCAAGCACCCCTGGGTTCAATCCCCAGTACCCTCTCTCCAAAGAAAAAACTGGGAAGGGGAGACTGGGCGTAGCCAAGGTGGTTCTGCTACAGTACCAAAGGGAATGTCTCTGTATTGGTTTGTGCCTCAGACCCAGGTGACCCAGGGACCCGCCTGCCCATCTGCCGGATCACCAACATTACTGGTGTTCCACTCCAGCCCCAGAGAGAGCACAGAGCTCTCCACCACAGTAGGTGAACTGCAAGAAGTCATGCATGCCCTAGAAATCCCAGGTCACTGCCTGACCCCTGACCCCGTTTTTCTCCTCCTGGGTTTGGGGCGACAGCGGAGGAAAACCAGAAGAGAGATCATAATCTTCTTTGCCTTGATGGCGATGGAAACGAGGCAGGCAATGGACACCACTGCCCTTGGTAGGGATTGAGGGCAAATTCTTGCCCCTTTCTCTTTATTTTGGGTTGAGTTGAGAGCAGAGCGAGCTAGAAGAGGGAAGGTGAGGTGGCTTTTGGCTAGGACTTGGGGGACAGTGGGCTCCCGGGGCAAACAGGGACAGTCTTCAGGCTCTAGGCGCTCGCCCCCTCCCTTCCGCGTCCTCGGGGAGCTGGGCGACTGCAGGGAGCAGAGAAGGTGCAGAGGTTCTTGGTCTTGACACCGCCGAGGGGGCGGTCCCGAGCGGAGGCTGCGCCACCCACGCGCCACCTCGCCCCGCCTCCCCAACGCCTCCTCCAAGACTTCCAGAGCCTGTCGCCTTTCCCGAACCGGCAGCGCACAGGTAAGGTGGAGGGAACAGACGCCCCGGCCGCGTAAGAGGGAGCGGGTGGCTGCGCAAGGGTGAGAGCTGGGAGCGGAGGAACCGAAATCGGATTCTCGAAAAGGGCAGGAGGGTGGAACCAGATCGCCTGAGCCCCAGAGCCTAAGCGGAGGGAGGTGGTCCCTGCCCTGCCCGCGAGCTGCGGACGCGTCTTTCCCGGGCGTCCCTACCCATGCGGAGATGCACTGGGCGCTTAGATGCCGGCGGCTGTTTGGAGGCGCACTCCAGAGTGACCCCACACCCCAAACCGTGCAGGCGCTGAATGCCAGGGCCTGACATCCTCCGAGTGCCATCTCCAGCCAGCAGCTGGAGGTACCCTCCCGGGTGTGTAAGGGCGACTCCGGGCTCGCGGGGCACTGGTGCACGCACACGGAAACCTGCCTTGCTGGTGTGCCCTGCCGTGGCCTTGTGAATGTTCATAATAGGTGGAAGACTGGTTCTGCCCCGGGTGGTGTATACCGGTGGAACAGTCTGCAGAAAAAGATGGACTTTTAGGGGCTGGAGCGGTGGCTCGGCAGTTACGGCGCTTGCCTGGCATGCGCAAGTATGCGGGTTCAAACCCCAGCACCACGCACACAGCGAAGACTCAGAGCAACGAAGGCCACATGAAAAACTAAATAAAATTGATTCTGTCTTTCTCTCTCTCACTGTGCCTCTCTCTTTAAAAAAAAAAAAAAAAAAGATGGACTTTTAAAAAAAGGTCTTCAGTTTGAAGTTTGAGCAGAGCCATCCTTCATTTGCCTTGCATTTGGAGAGGTGACACTAGAATGAAATTCCAGGTTTGGGTCTATCTCAAAAGTTCCGGGTTTAAGCTCATTGCCCGGGATGAGGTCTTGATTTGGAGGAGTTGAAGTGGGTCTGTGTTTTCATGCGCTCACGTTTTTTGAACTTCGGAAGTCTGGGGGCCACACATGTGTTGTAACCTGTGTTCTCTCATCTGCAGCTGGGAAGAAAGGATGTTCTCTGTGGTGACCCGCCAACCCTGTGAGCAAGCAGGTTCGTGTCCCTCAATAGGCAGCAAGCATGGTTTTGTCAAATCGGGAGTGTCCCAGCTTCAGCCCAGGTTTCCCCTCCATGTCCCCTGCAAGTGACTGCTTAACCTCATGGGTTTGAAACTCAGTTGCTCCCCCCACCCCCTGGGTTTCTCCACTGGCATTCCTCAGGTAAAGAAAAGTAATGCTTTTTTCATCAAAGCCACACAAAACAAGGACTAACATGCATGTTTCACTTAGTTTTTCCGGTTTGTATAAGCCATTAATTTGGCCTTTGTGATTTCCCTTACCCAGCTGTATGTAAATATTGTGCTTTAGAATATTGTTAATTTTGTGACGAATTGCAATGTACTTAGATCTTTCCGGTATTTCCATCCAAATGTTGTCTCTGGCACAGTGCCTTTGACACCCTCCTCCCCCCACTGTGGGACAGAGTTGTGGTTGATACTGTTAGTACAGAATGTTTTCTCTCTCACATGCACACTTCCAAGCTTCCTCTACCTCCCTCTACAGCACTTTTTAGATTGCTCATGTGGAAGCTCAGAAGGCTCTGGCCTCCCCATGGTCAGGTAGGCACCTTGCAATTACAGTGTTTGTGCAGCCCTAATGAGAGCACAGCTCTCGGCTGCATTTCTTACATGAGTGAGACCTAGCCTAGTCCATTTTGCTTTGTAATAAGCTTTTCTGCTGGGGCAAGGGTTTGCTTAAGGTAATCATAGCTTTTTGCTTGAAAACTGCTGAAGCACAGAGGATTTAGGAGGCCAGTCCCGTGGCTGTGGTCAGGAGACAGCTTATATATCACACCCCCTCCCCCTTTGACAGGCTAGTCGTGTCTTTAGCTGGGTATTCTTGTCTTCCAAGTAGATATGATTTTAGGAGATAAAGGGCCATTTATGCGACTTTTTTTCTTGTTGTAAAGGGAAATCTGTACTTAAGGAGCTGGTTTACTGTGATTTCCAGGTTTCCCCGAAATACTTTGAAATTTTAATGCGTGTACTGTAACATCCCACATACAGATGGATCTGTTACATGCCTTTCAAAGTACAAGTTTAACTTGGCAGATTAAATCTCCACCATGTCGGTTGGGAGGAGGAGGATCCCTTAAACCTCTGTTACTGACATTGTCATGAATTTGTTGAAAGCTCATGCAGATGTTTGCTTCTTTGGATTAGCTGATTATTGGCTAGGTCCTTACTTTTCTGTGGAATGAAAGAGAAGTGATCTGGGACTCCTTCTGGTGCCTTGAAGGCTGACACTCCTCCAGTTGTTATTACAAATGATTCTGCAGTGAGGAGCCTTATACATAAGTCATTTTATACACGCGGAGCTGGTTATGTGGGATAGATTCCCAGAAGTGGGATTTGGAGTCATATGGTACGCTCATTTGCAACTTGGGTCAATATTGACAAATTGCCCTCCCCTGATGCTGTACTAGTTTACACTCCCAATAGCAATGTCAGAGAATTAAGATGTGGGGTGACCAACTTTGACATCAGGAAGTATCAGTGACTGTTTCTATGCTACAGGGGAATCAGGGCTCAAAGAGTTGGCTGTTTGGAGCCATTGAGCCTTGCTGCATGACTGCCTTCCCCAAGCAGAGTGTGTTGGGATGTATCTAATTCTTTTATGACAGCACATACATGCCCTTGTTTACTTCCAGGAAAATATCTGCTAGAAACTAACGAATAGCAAGTATAGGTTATGGTGAGATTCAGAGTAAATGTTCTGGACTAAGGGAGGATTTATCCCACTGCTATTCAAGAGAACTTTCTGCAGAGATCAAAATGCTCTGTAGCTGTGCCAGCTGATATGGGTGTCACAAGGCCATGCATGGTTATTGAATTCTTGAAATGTGGCTAGTGAGATTAAGGAAATGAGTATTTTATTTTAACTAATTTGTATTTAAATAGCCAATTGGTAAGAACATATTAGGATTCTCTGAATCCAGTGATCTTTCTGTTCTGCCGTGTTTATCGTATTTCAGCCATTTGGTTGTCTTTTATATTAATGCCTTAATAGTTCTATCAAGATTATTATTTAGTCAATGAATTTAGTGGACTCATTTACCTTTTTAGAAAATTAGATATAGGATTGGACTGGATAGGGTGGCTCAGCACTAGAGCACTTGCCTAGTGTGTGAGAGGACCCAGGTTTGAACTCCAGCACCACATACACAACTAAATGTCAGTAAAACAAAAACCAGGTGAAAAAAATAAATAAAATTGGCTTTCTCTTTCTTTTTCTCTTCCTCTCTCTCTCTTTAACAAAATTTTAAAAAGGTCATTTATATACAGTGAATTGGATAATCTTAAATTTTACCCACCCTCCTCCCCAAATTAAGTATTCTTGCCTTCTGAGAATATATATTTTAGGACAGAGGGATAATTTATAAGAATCTTTTTTTAAGAGAGAGGGACATTGAGAGAGAGAGAGAGAGAACAATTTTTATTTAGTTTTTCATGTGGCCTTCATTGCTCCGAGTCTTCGCTGTGTACGTGGTGCTGGGGTTTGAACTCGCATACTGTCATATGCTGGGCAAGCGCTGTAACCGCCGAGCCACCACTCCAGCCCAAGAATCTTTCTTTAAAGGGAAATTGTACCTAAGAAACTGGTTTACTTTGATTTTTAAGTTTCCCCAAAAGACTTTGAAAGGTGTGATGAGTTCTGACAAATGCACACAGCCTTTTTAATAACGAGAGCATTTCCACCATCTCAGAAAGTGCCAATACGCAACTTCGCAGTGAATGCCTTCAGGCATTCAATGTTTTGATTCTTGTCGCCCACTTGTTTTAGAACTCCACATAAATGAAATCATTTCCGTTTACCAGTTGCCACACAGTACTAATTTCTTTTACCTGAAATGATTTTAAAATAAAATAATTATACCATCTGCTTTAATAGAAAAACTAGATTTTAAAATCTACATTAAATAATGTTGTTGTGAGACTGGAGTGGTAGCTCCGCAGTTGGAGTGCTTACCTGACATTCTTGAAGACCTGGGTTTGAACCCCAGCACCACATGCACAACTACGTGTTGGAGAAACAAAGGCCAAATGAAAAAATAAATAAAAGTGATTCTCTCTTTCTCTCTTTTTAAAAAAATGTTATTGTAAATGTCTCAGGGGTACCCAGTAATATGCATAATATACATTGAAAATACCACAAAACTAGAACATGCACCACCCTCCCTGAAAACACTGTTGTGGTCTGCAGTTTTGCGGGGAAGGACACCTGGGTATGGAAGCCAAATTGCTACTCCACCTTAAAGATCATGGATCTCTAAAGACAAAGGAAATGACACGTACACATTTATGTTCAGTCTGTGGGTTTTAGAAAGACCCAATTGCTACTTTTCCTTCATGTGTCTTCTGGGTCTTCCATTGCAGGCCTCAAAGCCCTTTCCCGAACTCCAGTCATCGTCACCTTGGTGGTCCTTCTTGTAAGCATTGTGGTGCTTGTGGCTATCGCGCTCATCCAGATCCACCACCCAGAGATCTTGTCTCCAGGACTGAAGGTAAAAACGAAGAGATTGGCATTGAAAGAAAGAAATGGGCTATGATATCAATCACTATCAAACCATGAGCTGGGAAGTCCTTTCCCCCTGCCTTCAGGTGGAGCCAGAAGACCATGTTGTTAAGATCCACAGCGAAGGCCCAGACCTCTTGGGCTTGTGATACGTGAGGCTTCAGATTGAGGGGTTGATACCTTCTCCAAGGACCTTGTGATCTTGTTATGACTTCTGACTTTAGGAGCCAAAGATAACGATTTTTAGCCAAGACTATTCAAACACTATGTTTGAAATAGAAATTTTTAAAAGAAACTAATACTGCCTCAGGCTCCCTGATTGGGTTTGATCTAACATTTTGAGGCTACATTTCAAAAGGAGTGGACTATAATCTCCTTAGATCATGGAAGTTAGTTTTTTGATGGGATGTTTTCTGTTTTGTTTTGTTTTTAAAGAGAGAGGAACAGTGAAAGAGAGAAAAAAAAGAATCATTTTATTTAGTTTTTCATGTGACTTTCATTGCTCCAATACTTCATTGTGTATGTGGTGCTGGTGTGTATGGGTGCATGCCAGGCAAGTACCATAACTGCTGAGCCAGCACTCCAGCCCCTTGATGGGATGTTTTACTTAAGAATCTCCTTCCTCATGAATAATATGAATAATAATAATAATTAAAAAGGGTTTGGGATTTAGCTCAGTGGCAGTGCGCTTGCCTAGCATGTGCAAGGCCCCGAGTTTGGTCCTCAGCCCTGAAAAAAGAAAAAAAAAAAAAAAGAGAGAGAGAAACCTACTCAAGTGCCCAACCACGAGAGAAAAACATTATCCTATTGCCTCCAACATATTAGCTGAGTCCTTGAGAAACTATTTTCCCAAGCTCCAGGCTTTGCCTGCTCCTATGAAGTACATAAAATTGGAACTGAAACAAAGAGTAATACCTTCTCTTTATAATTCGTATCCTGCTGTTCAATTTAGAGAACATTTCCTCCTAACATCTCATTTAGCCCTTGTTGTAATTACAGAAGTAGACAATGACCACATTTTGCAAGTGAGGAAACCTAGGTGTGGCTGGACTGGAACTGAATCCTAGCCCCTTTGACCTTTGATGGGAACACACATCCTCTGAACAGGAGGTGGGGAGGAGGGGTGCATGTGCAGTAGGGTGTATTGGATTGGAGGAGGGACTGGAAGGCTAGGACCACCCTTATACTCGAGTAACTGAGTCCCTGCCCTGAGCCCCACATCTCAGGAGAACCAGCTCTCCCTGCACTCCAGGTTCATCTGTCTCCATGGGACAAGGGAATGTGCCCACCCTGAACCCATGCTCACCCTTCTACAACACACTGTGGTGCTTGAGACCCCAGAACCCAGGGTCTCTGTGGGCCTCCCCTTGAGGGTAGTCTGAGAGGTGGCCAAGAGGCAGCTGCTTGCAGGGGGTATAGACAGAGCAAAGATAGTGGGTGGGAACTGCCCACACACAGGTGCATGAGGCTCTTTATCTGTATTTGTCAGGGGTGGGAAGCGGATAGGTTTGAAGGAGAGAGGCAGAGCAGATACCTCCATTTATAAAATTTTGCTCTGACCCTGTAAATGTTAAGGATGGGCTGGTTACAGAAGTTGCCAGATGGTGAGCTCCAGCTGTTCTGGTGTGTAAGAGGTGCGTCCTCTGTTGAAATGGGAGGGACGTGGAGAAATTAGATTGAAGAGTAAATTGAGTAGTGAGAAGAACAGCCATGTGCCATATGAAGTTTCGGTTGACAACAGATCACATAGTCAATGCTGGTCCCATGAGATTGTAATGGAGCTGAAAGATTCCTGTCGCCTAGTGACACTGTAGCCGCTATAATGTCACAGTGCATTAGTCACGTTTGTGATGATGCTGGTGCAGACAAACCCAGTGCACGGCCACTCATAGAAAAGCACAGTACAGTACGTGACACGAGGCAATGATGATAAATGACTGTGTTACTGGTTTATGAATTTTCTGTCCTATATTTTTAATTCTTCTTTTAAAGTGTTCTCCTCTCATTTAAAAAAAAAAAAGTTAACTATAGAATAACCTTAGGCAAGTCTTTCAAAGGAGCTTCCAGAAGGTACAAAAGGAGATGATAGCTCCATGTGTGTTGTTGCCCCTGAAGACCTTCCAGTGGGACAAGATGCGGAGGTAGAGGACAGTGGTCCTGATGATCCTGACCATGTGTAGACCTAGGCTAATGAGTGTGTTTGTGTCTTAGTTTTTTAAACAAAAGTGCTTAAAAAGTAAAATAGGAAAAGAAAAGAGAAATAAAAAAGCTTATAACATAAGGGTATAAAAAGCTGTTTTTGTTCATCTGTACAAAGTGAATGTGTATTTTGAATTATTATTACAGTTGGACACAGTGGTGCATGCCTGTAATCCTAGCACCTCACAAGGCTGAGGCAGGAGGATCGCAAGTTCAAAGCCAACCTCAGCAACTTAGCCAGGCCCTGTCTCAAAAATAAAAAAATAAAAAGGGATGGGGATGTGGCTCAGTGGTTAAGTAACCCTGGGTTCAATCCATGGTACCAAAAACAAAGTATTATTACAAAAGAGTGAAAACTCTTAAAATTAAAAAGTATATAAAGTAAAAAGTTTACAGTAAGCTAAGATTAATTTATTATTGGAGAAAGAAAAAGGTGTTTTTGTAAATTTACTGTAGCCTAACTGTGCAGTGTTTATGAAGCCTAAAGGAGTGTGCAGTAATGTCCTAGGCTTCACATTCAGTCATCACTCTCTGACTTACCGAGAGTAAACACCATACCATTCATGGTAAGTGCCCTATGTAGGTGTGCCATTTTTTGTCTTTTTTTTTTTTTTAACAGAGAGAGAGGGACAATGAGAGAGGAGAGAGGGAGAGAGGGAGAATGAATCAACTTTGTTTAATTTCATGTGGCTTTCATTGCTCTGACACTTCGTTGTGTACATGGTGCTGGGGTTTGAACCTGCATCCTTCTGCATACCAGGCAAACACCACAACCACTGAGCTACTGCTCCAGCCCCCATTTTTTTGTCTTTGATACCATATTTTCTGTATCTTTCCTATGCTTCAATGTGCAGATGCTTATTGTTGTGTTACAGGTGCCTGTGGTGTTCAGTATAGTGACGTGCTCTATAGGCTTGCAGCTTGGAAGCGGTAGGCTACACCACATAGCGTAGGTGTGTAGCAGGCTATCCATCCGGGTTTGCTAGGTACACTGCATGGTGTTCCCGCTGTGATGAAAGTGCCCAACTACGCATTTCTCAGGAGGGTTCCCTGCCGTTAAGCAGCATCTGACTGTAGATCCCGGGCGTTGTTGAGGGTTTTGCTGGAGGACAGGCCACACGTGATTCATGCTACAGTCTCAGGTTGGGTTCCCCTAGTCACGATGTGAGTGCAAGATCATCGGGGATGGTCCAGGAAGCATGGGGAGGGGAATAGGGAGGTGAGACAGGAGGTATGGTGACCAATAAGGTCCAGTAGTCCCACAGGATAGCACTGTAGGCACTCAGTCCTACAGGGATCTCAGGGAGCCCATGCCTCATTTACTTCAGAGTCGTCCCATATATTGGGGCATAGAGGCAAGTGTCTTGCTCCTGGTTGTCCCTCAACAGTGCATAGTTATGCATCAACTTCCATCAGCCATTGGATGACAGGCTGCTCCCAGGGACATTAACTCTGGTATTTCTGGCATATTGTGTGCTCAGGCAGGCTCAGGCCACTAGAGAAATCCTTCAGGCAGGTGCACAATGGTTGATTGTGCACCTCAGCAAGAAGACCTGAGGGGTTGTGGACAGGGGACCACCACAGACAAGTCTGTGTGCATAATAATGTTATCCCCAACTTTCAGATGACAAAACAGATAAATGGAAAGGACAGATAGCTTTCCATGGTGTAAAATAGCAGGGCTGGTATAGAAGAGAGGAAGGAGAACAGAAACAGTGGCCTTCAGCGAGGGTTTGGAGGGAGCGGGACACACCCACCACCAATTACCTGCCAGTTAAGGGGGAATTTTAAATACCTTCAGAATCTCGCTCTCAGACCCTAGCCCCTGTTGCAGGAGACAAGAATTTGTATACTGTGGGAAGATTGGCTCAGGAGGAGCATTCTGCTTAAGTGAGTGGATTTAATGTGAGGGAAACAAAAACAAAAACAGTTGAACAGGAGCAGAACAACAGCCTCAGCAGAGCACGGTCCTTATGGAGGTTTTCTCAGGGACTGCGACATCTGTCTCTGGGTTTTGCAGTGTGTGCTAGAGGGTAGGAAAGGGTACCATGGGGGTGACACTGAGTGACTAGGAGGGCTTTTTAATCCTCATGAGCCCTATTTTGCCTTTCTGTGCAACTGACAGTGGGTACGAGGGGCAGCCCCCGCACAGCCTGTGGAAGGTGCGTGGTATCTAGCTATTAAATCCAGTGTTGACTTGCCTGACCTTAGTTGTGAAAAATTAAGAGCAGAAAGATTAAAACAACATCAAGGGTCAAAAAAATATTCTCCGTGTCTTGTGCTACTGGTCCAACCTGCTCCACAAGTTAGAGAATAAACATGATGCCATCCCTATGTTTTCCACTCAGGCCCCCATCTGCCTGGCTATTATTAAGTCCAATGGCTTCTTGTGGAGGCTTCACCCTCCCCACTCCCAGTCACAGCTTTCTAAGAATCTTGGGGCTTCTCAGTCAGATGACCAATATCCTAGGGCCCGTTGCCTCTTTTAGCCACATGATGTCACTTTTAAAGATGGGTCCCACATAGTCTTAAGGTTTCAGGAACAGACTTTTCCAATGTGACCCACTCAGTTCACGTTAATTCCCCACATTGGGTTCAAGATTACAGACTGTCATAGGTCACATCTCCATGCTCCACCAGTACTCCCAAAGCACAGCTCTTAGCCAGGCTGGGTACAAATCGTGCCCTTTTAACCCTCATGGAGCCTTGCTTAGCAGCCTGATTTTCAGACACCTTGTGGCCCACTTTGATCTATCTCTTGAAGAGCAAGGGGTTGGATAGCTGGTTTTCTCCTTTCTAGAAAAACTCCAGTTCACCTGTCCTCCAGCTGGTTCTGCACACCCCTTACCTAAGAGTGTGTTCTCAAGGGACTTCCTGTCCAAACAAAGACTGCAGTACCACATCAGGCCTTTATGTGACTGAACAGACACCCCATTAAACTTGGTTTCCTGGGAACCAAATAAAGGAGGAAGCCTAGGAATACAGATTTGAGAGTTAGTTGGACCTGGGATTGATCCCAGGTCTGTCCCCATATGTCAAACAAGGATGACAATTATACCTGGCTGTTTATAAAGGCAATAATAACACTTATTAAAGCACTTTGCACAGTTCCTAGTGTATCATACGTGTTCAATAGTGTTGATTACTGTTATTTTTATCATTATAGTGATGATAATAAGCAAATCTAAGAAACCTGACCTTATGACCTTTGCTTTTTGTTTTGTTTTGTTTTTAAGAGAGAGGGACAGTGAGAGAAAGAGAAGATCAATTTTATTTAATTTTTTCATGTGGCTTTCGTCACTCCAACACTTGGTTGTATACGTGGTGCTGGAGTTTGAACCCACGTGCTTGCACATGCCAGGCAAGCACCATAAATGTTGAGCCACCACTCCAGCCCCTGGTTTTGGTATTGACAGACAATCACGGTCTTCTTTTAAGTGTTGGACAAGGGGCATGGTACAGAGGACTGCTTCCTTTCAGTCAACCCATGGAGTGTCTTTGGATCCACGTTCATGCCATGCCCGTTTCTGATACCACATTGGAGGGTTGCTTGTTACTTTCTGTTCAAACATCACCTACCTAGCTGAATCGAGAAAAGTTCATTCTATCCCCTCTCCCTTAATGGACCTACATGAGTTCTACTGATTTAGGCAAATGAGCTCTGAGAACTGGTTAAAGATCAGTGTTTGTGGGGCTGGAGCGCTGGCTCAGAGGTTACGGCACTTGCCTGGCATGCACGAGGATGCAGGTTCAAACCCCAGCACTACGTACCCAACAAAGTGTTGGAGCAACGAAAGCCACGTGAAAAACTAAATAAAATTGATTCTCTCTCGCTCGCTCTTCTTTCTCACCGCCATTCTCTTTCTTTAAAAATAAAAAAAAAACAGTGTTTCTTGGGCTCAACTCTCTTTCTAATAAACACTGCATTTTGGTATGTGCTGGAAGGGCAGCATTCTCTGGCTGCTCTAGCCCCTCCTGAAATCTGGACCCTAGTTGGAATTAAAACAAGAATAGACACTCTTCCTTCTTTCTGATCTTGGCCCAGAAGCTCTGGCTTCTTACACAGAGAAAGCATGCATTCTTCTGAATGGTTGGAATAAAGAACTGGGGAGTCTTGTTTTATGGGCCAGCAGCATGACAGGTGCTGTGGGCGGAGGTAGGGGGAGGGTAATGATCAGGTGGGCAACAGGAAGGAAGAAAGAGAGCAAGCTGAGACTTTGCGACCTGGAACTCTTCGGTGCCTTGTTTCTGTCCTGCCTTCGGTTGTGACCCTCACTTTAATCTCACTGTGAAATCTCCACCTGGGATGATTGTGAACAATGCTGCCCTTGTTTGCCACCAGGGATGTCATGTCTGGATCCTGATCAACATTCATCACGCTGAAGGGTTGAGATTAAGAGGCTGCCCAAGCTCAGATACCAGTGTACACAGGACTTCCTAGTTCAATACAATGGAGAAGCTATGATTCAGGAGCTGGAGTGACTTTTAAAAAATTTGGTCCCATTTCACATGAAGCAAGCATTTGTAGTAGGAGAATGTTGTCGAGAATCAGGGAATTGGGGTATTGGTTAAGTAAATTATTCTACGTCTCACGGTGAGTGTGATGAGTGTATTGAAATGGTGCTATCAGTCTGTTTTTACTGGCAGGGAGAAATGTTTGTGAAATACTGTTAGGAAAAGAACATTGAGAAGAAGAAGAAGAAAAAAACCTAGTAGAGTACGATCCTGTGTGGTTTTTGAACATGCATCTATGTGTAGCCATACACACAGAAGGCCATTAGAAAAGGAATGTAAATGATCCCCAGGGAGGCTGGACATCTCACTCAGCATTGTAAAATCAAGAGTCCATCTGCTGCAGCCTGCCTCCGTACCCAGCTTCATCTTCTTCCATGGGACAAGTGGCACTAGCCCACAGGCTAGCAGTGGAATGAGGGAAAGGCTGTCAACCCGCAGGCCTCCGGATGCCCTAGGATGACTGCAGCCACAGTCAGTCACTGGCCTTAGGTCAGCATCACTAGTGCCATTCTTGGGCTGCTAACATGTTCTTTCTTGATAGGTTTGGTATTGGTTTGGGCTGAGCCAAGCCTGCAGGTGAGGCTCCATGGTGCCTGCCTCCAGCTGGGCAAGATGGTCCAGGACTCCCTCCGCACTCTCCTGTGCACAGCCAACCCCAGCTCTGCCCAACACCTGCCTGTGTGCTTGTTCACATATATACCACGGAAGTGGGAGCAGTACATCAATATTATTTTGCATTTTTTCTTTCCTATTAATATGAATTCTGAGAGCTGATGCAGATATTAACTTATCTCTCCCTTGTGAGAACTTCCTAGGGTTTTTTTTTTTCCCTATAGTTTCCTTTTGATTGTTTATTCACAGGCTAAGTCCAGAAGTTTGGAGAAGAGAGGGCATCCAGGTGACTAATCATTCATTTCCTTTCTGAGCCCCAGGTGGCTTCTCTCCCTCACCTCAGAGGTCTAAATGAGGGAGAATTGATGTATTTCTCTTTGTACACAGCTTTTTTTTTTTTTAACCAGAGGTTGAATTCAAGGGTGATTAACCACTGAGCCATATCCCTAGACCTTTTAATTTTTTATTTTGTGACAGGTTCTCACTATATATTATTCAGAGTCTCACTAAGTTACTGAGGTTGGCTTTGAACTTGCAATTCTGCTACATCAGCCTCCCAGGCTGCTGGGATTACAGGCATGGACCACCATGCCTGACTGCACACAAGCTCTTTGAAGTACGGTTCTCAACCTTGGCTGCATGTTAGCAGCACCTGGGGAGATTTAAAACCTGTTGATGCCTGGGTCCACTCTCAGAGATTCTGATTCAGTTGGGATCGTGTGGAGCCTTGACACTGGAGTTTAAGGCTCCCTAGGTTATTCTCTACATGGCCAAAATTGAGAACCATGCCCTAGAACCTCTCCTCTTTCCACAGTCCAAGGAGCTTAAGATGGCTTGGAGACAATAGTTGTCTCATTTTGGTCAACCCTACCAAATTGAAGCAGTGTGGATTAAGATATTCAGGGTTCTCAATGGCCCACTGATGATGAATCCTTCATGCGGCCCAGGCTGTTTCTGACACCCTCCCTTTCTATTCAGTATGGAGTCGTGCTGGACGCTGGGTCTTCCCGAACCACTGTCTACGTGTATCAATGGCCAGCAGAGAAGGAGAACGATACTGGAGTAGTCAGTCAAACCTTCAAATGTAATGTGAAAGGTAAGGACCTAAGAGTGGCCAGGAGGCCCAGGGAGAAGCAAGGTGGAGTCCTAAATCTTGGAGACCTTGTGGCAGACAGTGAGCCCTGGTGTGGGAACTGGAAAATTACGAGCTCCTGTGCTTGAGCTGGTGTTCATCTGTAGGGTCATCTGAATCTTATCTCTTTTCCTCTCTGGGCCTCAGTTTTTTAATCTATAAACATGGGGAGTTGTCAAGGACTGTGAATAGCCTGAGACTTTACCCCACTATATTTCGTAATTACTGAAAAGACACAAGTCTCCTGGGTCAGAAACAAAAGACGGTTGCAGTAAAGGCAGTAGCCAGCGTGTCTTGCACTGATTCTCCAACTCCCAGTGTGCACAGAATACTATGAGGGGAGCCAGATGGTGGGTTGTGCTGCAGAACAGAAACCCTGAGATTAAGGAACCCGAACCATTTGTAACGGGCAGCAAGTCTGCCTAGCTTTTGTTCTAGAAGGAAGCATTGTCTTTCCATTCAACACTGTCTGCTGAGAAGATAGTTCAGAGCAAGGGCAGTCAGCACTTCTGCTCGTAAGACATGCTGAAATATAAGGAATAGGTGGGAATTTTTACAAATACGGGGAAGGGTAGCTGGGCATGGGAGGAAGTAGGCTTGGGGGAGCATGGACAATCCATAAACAAGTAGGCATGACTCCATTCCAGTAAAGCTTTATTTAAGGACAAGGATATTTTGGATTCCGTATTATTCTCACATCACAAAATTTTGTTCTTTTTTCATTTTTTCTACACCACTGAAAAATATTTTTTAAAAATCTCTTAGTTCTCTGAAATTGGGAAATTGAGTTGACTTATGGGCTGTCATTCTCTGAAGTAGAATATTACCAGCGACTTTAATGACTGACCTTCCATTGAAATCCCTGCCTCCTCTGCAAGATGTCCTGTCCTGAACTGTATGCTAACTGTTCACTTATTTCTCTTTCTTCTTCTTCCTTCCCCCTCCCCCTTTGGTACTGAGGATTAAACCCAAGGGTGCTTCACCACTAAAATACATTCCCTACATTCCCATCCCTTTTTATGTTTTTATTTTGACACAAGGTCTACCTCAGTTGCTTAGGGCCTTGCTAAGTTGCTGAGGCTGGCTTTGAACTTGTGATCCTCCTGCCTCAGCCTCCTGAGCCACTGGAATTATAGGTGTGCACCAACATACCTGGCTCTTTTCTTTTTAATTTTAATAACTTGATACATGTACACAATGTGTGATGATCAAATCAGGGTAGTTGGCATTTTCATCTCCCTAACTACATTCCTCAACTTTGGACAATAATTGTACATTTATGGGGCACAGTGTGATATTTCAATACATATATACAATGTGTACTGATCAAATTAGGTATTAATATCTTCATCTCCTTATCATTATTTTATGTTTGGGGTGTGGTTCCAACTTCTCTCAACTAGTTCTTCATAAAGTATACACTAATTTATTGTGAATTATATTCATCCCATTGTTCTGCAGAACAGAACGCTAGAATTTATTCCTATTATCTAACTATGTTTCAGTACCTGCCATCCTGCCTCTCTCCATCCTCCCTCCAGTATCCTTCCCAGCCTCTAACGAGCACTATTCTATTTTCAGATCTATGTTTTTAGCTCCTACATATGAAAGAGAACATGAGGTATTGGTCTTTCTCTATATGATTTATTTCTCATACATAATGACCTCCAGTTCCATTCTTTTATGGCTGAATAATATTCTATTGTGTGTACATACCTCATTTTCTTTATCCATCATCCACTGATGGGGATATACCTAAATGATTAGTGAGAATTTGAATCAGTATAACCATCATGGAGAACAATATGGAGGCACCTCAAAAAACTAAAAATAGATTCACCCATATGACCTGGCTTTTGCACTTCTGGATGTAACGGAAGGAAATGAAATAATTGTATCGAAGAGAAACCTGTACTGCCATGTTTATTGCAGCAGTATTCACAATAGCTAAGTTATGAAATCATTCTTATTCTTTTTAGTTTTGTCTTAGGTATTTATTTTTACTGTGTTTTGGAAAAAGTAAAATGTGTATGTGTATAATGAAACATAGTTTCCTATAATTTGCTTTATTCACTAACATTGGGTTTATGTATAAACTCGATGTTAAGGTTCATGAATGTTGATATTAATAGCTTTCAGTTTATTCATTTTTCCCTGTTGATGGACCTCATTATTTCCATGGTTACTAATAAGGTTGAGTTTTTTTTTTCATATATTTATTGGCTTTTCTGTTTTCTGTGAAATGCCTATTCATGTCCTTTGGTTATTTTTCTGCTGAGTTACTTCAATTTTCCTCCCAATTCATCAAAAAATTTTTAAAAATTTTCTGAATATGAATGCTTTTCTAATATTATCATGAATTGCTGCTAATATTTTCTTACAGACCCTAGTTTGTCTTTTTAGTTTCTTGAGTCTTTATGAATAGATATTCCTAATTTTTATGTCAGTACAGTGATCTGTCTTCTCCTTTGTGGTTTTTTCTTTTGTATGCTTTATTTGAAAACTTCCCCATCATGAGGTCATAAAGATATTCTTCTATCAAAGTTTTATACTTTTTCCTTTTACAATTAAGTCTTTAACCAGGTAATCAAGCCCTAATGGTATGTGTGCATGCCTTTTTGAAAGCAACTCTCTTCTTCTATAAAGCATTCTGATCTTTGAGTTGGCCTGGAATTTCCCAGCTAGTGAGTCCTAAATGGGATTTAGGTACACTCTCAGCTCCAGGACTTTAGGTTAGAGATGCTAGGCCTGTCCTCCAAGCCCCCAAAAGTTGGCATCAACTTCTTCAGTGAGCTGCCCAAGTATTGTAACTTTTTGGGGATCGTGGCATTTAAAAAGTTGGGAAGAGGGGCTGGAGCAATGGCTCAGTGGTTGAATACCTGCCTGGCATGCACAAGGACCCAAGTTCAAATCCCAGCCCCACATACACAGCAAAGTATTGGAAAAACAAAAACCAGATGAAAAAATAAATAAAATTGATTCTCTTTCTCTCTCTGCCTCTCCCCATCCCCTTTAAAAAAGGGTGAGTTCTGATTATCTGCCCTCCCAGGAGCCCATACAGGAGCTTCCTCCCCTGGTGCACAGATATTGCAGGTTCGATTTCCTAGAAGCAGATGTTGAGAGAGAGTCTGGGATGTTAGGTAGTTTTTAGAGATCATGATAACTAAGAGTGTTCCTGTGGCAGGAAGAGGGCAGAAGGATTGGACAGAGCCCCCGGTGCATGCCTGACGGAGCTCCAGCCGATCAGTTATCCTCCAGAGGGTTGAACTCTCTGCAGTGGCTGGGCTGCAGTACCACAGTTTGCCTCCCTGGGAAGAGCATCTTCAGCAAGACAGCTCTCTACAGCTCAGGCAAACTCTGAAGAAGCTGAAAGCTGGGACAGTAAGGCTTTATTTCAAGAGACCTCTCCATGGCACATTTTTTGGGGGTTCCTGGATGTTTTCTGAGTATTGCTTCAAGTTATCCACAAACACAGTCAGCAGTTTCTTGGCTCTGACCTCAGTGAATGATCCTGTGTCCCCTTAGTTCACTTAACTTCTGAGCCATTTCTTCATTTCCAAGCATGATGAGAGGGCGTCAGGTTGTTCCTTTATAAAAGCGAGATCACCTACTTAAGAAGAGAGAGAATAGCGAAGAATGGTAATGAAGACTTCGCCTCATCCCTGCTATGTGAGCTCTGGAATGTTGCCTCGTCTCTCTGAGCCTTGACCCTCTCATTTCTTTTTTTCTTTTTCTTCCTTCCCTCCCCAACAGAGAGAGAAAGAGAAAGAGAGAATCAATTTTATTTATTTTTTTCATCTGGCCTTAGTTCTGTGTGTGGTGCTGGGGTTTGAAGCAAGGTCCTTGTGCATGGCAGGCAAGTGCTCCAACCACTGAGCCACTCCAACCCCTTGACCCTCTCATTTCTAAAATAAGAAAAAATAGCGATACTAATACCTATCCCCATAGAATGATTTGAAGATGAAATTACATAACATTTATAAAGGAGAAAGCAAGTGCCCAGCATACAGCACAAACTCAATAAGTATTAGCTATTTTATTCATGGAGCTCCATACTCCAGAGCTCCTGGTGGATCCTCTTGCTTACAGATACTCCATCCTGTAGTTACAGAATTTCTGTCTTTAAACCTGGGAAAGCCATTCAACCAAGGTCCTGTAACTGTAGGGAGAGGTGGGAGTTTCATGGAAAAGGGGTCCTTGGCCCACCCTGGATGCCATATGTGATTTAGGGAAGGGGCAGGATCATGGAGCCCACAGCACATCCAGAAATGGATCTTCTCTTCTTTGATCACAGTAGCCTCAGAGATCCATATATACTCTGAGTGACCAAAAGGCTACAAACCAGAGCTTAAATTAAAGAGTTGGAGTTTGGCAAGTGTCATCTCTTCCAGGACATGTGGCTTCTCCAAGGATAATTGAAGTGTCTGGTTTCTCAGTTACAAACTTCCCAGGACTCCCCTGCCCTGGACAGTCTGAAGGGGTTGGTAAATATTTGCTCACCCAACAGTGATTACCAGATGTCTAGGTCCTCCAAACTTTCTCTGGGGGTTCTTGGTAGACATCAGTCCTAAGTCCTCCATTACTAAGTTCATTGGCCACTGTCTAGGCTTGGTGGTCCCTGTGGTGGTGTCTGTAGCTCTGGCTGCCTATTGTAAAGCCATCCCCATGGGGGGCCTGGCTCCCTGCATGCCTTTTACCTTAGCTCACTTTCTTCCTATCTTTTTTTTTTTTTTTTTTTTTTTTTTAAGACAGGGTCTCATTAAGTTGCTGAGGCTGGCCTGAAACTTGCCATCCTCCCGCCTGGCTGCTGGGCTTACAGGCAGGCACCACCACGCCTGGCCTCTCATCTTCCTTGAAGTGCTCATGCCTGCTCCCATAGAGGACAATTAAAACTAATGGTTAAAAATTCTTGAAGTCCACTGGAACTTGATCTCAACTATTTCCTCCATGGAAAGGCCTCAAAGAGTTGCTTTATAGACCAGACATCATAGTGTGGGAATTTTTAGCCGGTAGTTAACCACAGCCTATACTGAGGCACATGTCTTTTGCTCGTGTCCCACCTTGGGTAAGTTTTGTGCCATCCGTTCAACACTTTCCATACTGAAGTAGTAATTTCATCTTGCCTTTCATGCTGTTGTAAATCCCAGTATCCCACCATCCTACAAGACTCATCTCCTTTCCCTCTAAGAGACTCATGAGAACTTTTGCAAACACTCTCAGGGGTGTGACATATTGGGGTCTGTCTCCCAACCAGCCCCTATCCAAAGACCAGTTCTAGCAGATTGTATTGTTTGCTCCAGATTAAATCTATACAATCCCCTTACTATAAAGGTATATGCTGGTTTGAAAATTTCATCGATTGATTCATTCATTCTTTTAATACATATTTATTGGGTGCTACTGCTTGCTGAGAACTGTTCTTGGCACTGGAAATTCAGAAACAAACAATATATGCAAAATTTCTGCTGTTATATGTTATAGAACTCACATTCCAATGAAGGAGATAGACAAAAAATAAATGGGTGTATAGTCGGTCAGGGAGAGACCTGCCATGAAGAGAAATTAAGCAGGGAAGAACAGACTGGGGACGGTTGCAGAGAGCAAAGTGAAATGAGAGGGTGAGCCCTGTAGCTGCCTGGGAGAGAAGCATGGTGAGCAGAAGTCCTGGCCAGGGAAAACACCAGGAGGAAGCTGCTCTGCGTGTTAAAGGAAAGGCAAATGGGCCAGTGTGGCTGGAGTAGGAGCAGCGAGGGAAGGAAAGCTGCGCAGTGAGAGCACAAATGTAGCCAACGCCAGCTCCTGGGAGGTATTGAGATACAGCAAGGAGGTTGACTTCTATTTGAATGAACTTTCTCCCAAGTACATTTAGAAGCCAGTAGAGATCTGATCATAGAGCTAGCATGATATGACTTTCCATCTGTTGATATGGAACATATAGAGGCTAAGATTAGGAGCAGAGAAGCTAAAGTGAGATGACATGATAGTGGGGTTGGCCCTGACCACTGCTTCTCAACTTGGGGCAGTTTTGTCCCACAGAGACATTTTTGATTTTCATGACGGATCCATGATACTGCTGGCATGATATGGGTGATGTAAAGGATGCTGCTAAACATTGTACAATGCACAGAACAGCCCCAAATAAAGAATTATCCAAAGGCACAATAAGCAAAACTCAGATTGAGAGGAGATCTCTGTTAACAAGTGACCTAGTTTCTTTAAAAATAAATAAATGAAATGGCAAGGAGGAATAGAAGACTGGAAAATTGTTTCAGATTAAGTCTTAAAAATCATGTCACCCACACTTTGGTTCCTGTTTCAAATAAACTATTTTTAAAATTATGAGTTATTCTTGGAAATTTGAACACTGAATCTTTACTGATATTAAGGATTTTTTTTTAAGGCATAGGGTTTTTTTTGTTTGGTTGGTTTTTTTCTTTTTTGTTCTTTTATTTTGGTACTGGGGATTAAGTCTAGGGATGTTTAACTCCCGAGCCACACCCCCAACCCTTATTTATTTATTTATTTATTAGAGACAGGATCTAACTAAGTTGCTTAGGGCCTCGTTAAGTTGCTAAAGCTGGCTTTGAACTTGCCAATCCTCCTGCCTCAGCCTCCTGAGCAGCTGGGATTACAGGCATGTGCCACTGCGCCTGATGGTGTGGTTACTTTTTAAGAACTATGGTTGTATTAAGATTCCTTATGTCAACTGGGCACGGTGGTGCACACCTGTAATCCCAGCTACTGAGGAAGCTGAGGCAGGAGGATTGAAAGTTCAAAGCCAGCCTCAGCAACTTAGTGAGATCCTGTCTCAAAATAAAATAAAAAGGGCTGGGGATGTAGCTCAGTGAAGAAGTGCCCCGAGGTTTAGTCCCCAGTTAAAAAAAAAAAATTCCTTATCATCTAGATACATACTAAAGTGTTTACAGATTAATTGATATAATATCTAGAGTTTTCTTTACAGTCTAGTGGGAATGAAAAAAAAGGAGTATAGAGGAAAATAAAATTGGCTATTATTTAATTAACTGTTGAAGGTGAGTTATCAGCCTATGGTGATACAATTTCCTAGTTTCACAGAAAAGAAATGAGAAACATGGGCACTGACTGGTGACATTCTGCATTGTTCTGCTATTTATGTTGATTTTGTTGACATTTTGGAAGAATTTTTAAAAGCCCTACTAACTAATCTCATAAGAATTTACCTGACTCATATTTAATACTGAGAAATTGATTGTGCATTTTATGCTACTGGGAGCATAAAAAAAGACTTGTGTCTTTTTTTTTTTTAAGCATAGTAAATGAATTTTATTATAGAAAGTAAAACATAGGGAAAAGAGCAGTCTCCCCCCAGAGTGGGGGAAGGGGTCAGAGCCCCTTGTGTGTCTTTTTAAAAGTAACTTTCCTGGGCTGGGGCGCTGGCTCCACAGTCACGGCGCTTGCCTGGTATGCGCCAGTACTCGAGTTTGAACCCCAGCACCAAGTACACAACAAAGTCTCATAGCAACAAAAGCCACATGAAAAATTAAATAAAATTGATTGTTTCTCTCTCTCTCCCTCTCTCTCTCTCTCTCTCACACTGCCCCTATCTCTTTAAAAATAAATAAATAAAGTAGCTTTCCAATTCCAAAGTAATACATTTTCATTGCATGAAAATCAACAGCTATATTTAAATAAATGGAAGGAAAGTCATCCATAATCCTACCCTCCAGAAAGGAGAAAATTTCTGCTTTTAAAGTATATCTTATGCAATCAAATTATTCGTATATGTACGTACACATACAGCATTTATTTCTTTATCTGTTGTTATTATGAGAGCTGGTTGCCAGGCCGTTCCGTTCTGAACTCCCGAGACCACCCTGTGCTGCTCATCAACCTATAGTTTGTCTTGCTTCCCCTGGAAGAGTAGCAGAAGGTTCTGACCTTGACCAAAGTTGGAAAAGCCTGTCCTTGCTTCGCTGTGGCTAAAATCTATATGTGCATTTTTATGGTTACATCCAAGCAAAACTTGTAATTAGAGGGGCTGGAGTGGTGGCTCAGCAATTACAGTGCTTGCCTGGCATGAGAGAGGGTGCGAGTTCTAACCCCAGCACCGCGTACAAAGGGAAGTATTGGAGCAATGAAAGCCACATGAAAAACTCAATAAAAAGCTGATCTCTCTCTCTATCTCTCTATCTCTCTCTCATTGTCCCTCTCTCTTAAAAAAAAAATTGCAATTAGAGTTCTCAGGATTTTGAAAAAAAATGTTTTGTGGTATAATCACCAAGGTATAGAAACCAACCCAGGAGCTCATCAATTGATAAAAGGATAAAGAGAATATGTTATATACACACCATGGGCTTTTATTCCATCATAAAGAAGAATGAAAGTTTGGTATTTGCAGGAAAATGGGTGGAACTTAAAACAATAATGTTAAGTGAAATAAGCCAGATTCAGAAAGTTAAGGGTCATATGTTTCTCTTTTGTATGTTGAAACTAGAGAGAAAAAAAGAAAAGAAAGGTGGTGGGGGGCATCTCATGAAAATAGAAGGAAGTAGAAGAGGTCTAGTGGGAGGGAGGAGGGAAAAGAGAAGGAAAGTAATGGGGAATTAAATTGACCAAATTATGTTATGTGCATGTAAGAATATGTCACAGTGAATCCCACTCTTACATGTAAATATGTTCCACCTGTAAAAACCAAAGTTTAAAAAAGGGTGAAGCTTAAGAATAAGTATAATTACTATATTTAGAGGTATGTGAAAGGAATTGGCATACATAAAACTATTCTTCCTGCAGGAGGGTAAAAATAAATTTCTGGATTTTTTTCACCGAAATAAATAAATGTATATCTAGATAAAAATGGTTCATGTTAGTGGAAACAGTTGAGAAAGTGCATTGGAAGAAGATAATGCTTCTACCAATTCCCAAAAGACCGAGGAAGTTCTGGAAGGGCAATATTCTCTCCGTCCTCCCGGTCTATCCTGCATTTTTCCTCTCTTAAACTTGAACTTACTTAAACTCAGACCCTGGCTTGGTAGAGTAAACAAAGTTACATTCACACAATGGCAGCCATTGAGACTGTCAAAAGGAATGAGGAACATTTATGTGCTGGTATGGAAGGCTCTCTAGGAAACACTGTTAAATGCGAAAGAGCAAAAGTAGAGAAAGGTGTATATAGTAAGCTACCATTCATCTAAAAGGTATGATGTTACAAAATATATGTGTATTTGCTTATACTAAACAAATATTAGATGAACTTTAAAAAACTACCTATCAGGAGAGGAGCTAGATGTCTCTAACTATACTTAGTTTTATAGATTTGGTTCTAGAACTATGTAAATATTTTAATAACCATAAAACAAAAAATTTAAAGCAATTCCCAAAATTAAAACAAAATAAAATGAACTAGCCTAAGTTTCTATCAAGTTTTTGGTATAACAATACAGAAAGAATATTTTTAAATGATTAAACATAGTAATTTGACTGTAACTGTACATCCCTATTGGGATCCCTAAGGATCAAATGAACTTCTAAAAATGTAAGTACTGGCCAGGCACAGTGGTACATGCCTGTGATCCCAGTGGCTTGAGAAGCTGAGGCAGGAAGATTGTAAGTTCAAAGCCAGCCTCAGCAACTTAGCAAAGCCCTAAGCAATAAAAAGGGTTGGAGATGTGGTTCAGTGGTTAAGCTCCCCTGGGTTCAATCCCTGGTACAAAAAAAAAATAATAATCTCACTATTGTTGGTAGTGCAGACCCTGTTATACTGAGACTGTTGGTGCATGGATTATGAAATAAAGCAAAGGAGTTATGTTGGAGTTTCTTAATGTTTAGCATAGGAAAAAGAAGCTAAAGATGTAAGATTAAAGAGACTAAGTAAAATTTCGTAGTCTTGAATTTGAGTTGGAAGTTAAGTTTTTCCTAGGTCTGCTCTGAAACAGTTTGCAATGAACCATAGCTCTCACATTTTGGATGCTAAATACCATTTCTCAACACAAGGAGCCAGCGTTCCTAGGAGAAATGGCTGATTCCAGATATGGGGCAGGAAATGTACAAGGTTATCTGATACATCCTGAAATTATGTCAAAAGGTCTCAGAAGCTAAACTGAAGAGGACCCACTAGCCAAAGATGAGGCCATCAATAAGAATAACATAATGAAGTGACGTGCATCAAATTTCTTTAAATTTATAAGTTCCTGAAGACTAAAAAAAATATATATCCTTCATAGGTTAAATTAAAGGGATGATGTAGAATCAGCCTACATTTTTAAAGTTAGCAAATAATCAAGCTCATACTTTACTTTCATAAGCTGTACTGTAGAATAACCAAACAGATGATGATAGGGAGGCTTTCCTTTTATAAAAGTGTTTTAGGTAATACGTGAAGATCAAAATATGGAATTAAAATATCCCACATTGGAATAGTGGATCTAGGCTGTGATCACTGCTGACTGCTAACAGCACAGAGAGACAGCCAGACACGACGTCCCTCTTGTTGGAAATGCACACTCATTCTACAGTGTTCTTTCCACGAAAATTCAAACCTAAATTTAATCATGCTTCTCCATTTCATTAACAAAGTGTAGGGAATACAGGGGACCACATGATGTTCAGTGGACTGTGGGGTGCAATCAGTACATTCTAGACTGTGGGAAACTTCAGGACATTGTAATTGCAAGGGAAATTTTACATATTGATTATATAAATTAGTTGGTTTCAGTGTTGCATACAAAAATATATAGCTTTCATATACAGGAGAAAACATGGTACCTTTATCTCTAAGTCTGATTTAGTGCAACCAAAATTATGTTCTACAGTTCTATCCATTTGGAAGTGACATAATTCTGTTGACAGACAACCTAGGCTGATTACATAATTTGGCTATTGTGAATTGTGCTGTGATAAACATGGGTTTGCATGTCTCCCTCAAGTATGTTGACATTAGTTCTTTTGGATAAATACCAAGAAGTTATAGAGCTGGATCAGATAGTTGTTCTGTTTTTAGCTTTGCAAGGCACTCACATACTGATTTCTGTAGTAGCTGTGTGAATTTGCATTCCCACCAACAGTGCATAACAGTTCCTCTTACTTCCCATCCTCCCCAGCATTTGTTGTTATTTGTACTTTTGATGTTTGCCATTCTAATTGGAATGAGATGGGATTTCAGTGAAATTTTGATTTTGATTTTCCTGATGACTAAAGAAAAGTTGTACATTTTTTCATATAATTGTTGACCATTTATATTTCTTTTAAGAAGTGTCTATTCAGCTTATTTGCCCATTTATTGATTGGGTTATTTGATTTTTTTAAAATGTTGAGCTGTTTTGAGTTATTTATAATCTCTGAATATAGAAATTCTATCCAAAAAAATAATAATTGACAAAGATTTTCTCCCATTCTGTAGGTTTTTCCTTCACTGTTGTTTAATTTCCTATGCTATACAGAAGCATTTTTTTTTCCTTTTGCAATCCCAGGGATTGAACTCAGAGGTGTTCTACCACTGGGCTACATCCCCAGACCTTTTTATCTTTTATTTTGAGTCAGGGTTTTGTTAAGTTGCCCAGACTGGCCTCGAACTTGTGATCCTCCTGCCTCTGTCTCCAAAGTCACTGGGATTCAGGCTTGCACCACCATGCCCACCTACAAAAGCTTCTTAATACGATGCCATCCATTTATTGATTCTTTCTCTGATTTCCTGAGCTGTAGGGGGTCCTATTCAAGAAGTCTTTGCCTCTACCTATATTCTGAAATGTTTCCCTATTTTTTCTTCTAATAGTTTCAAAGTTTCTGGTCTTACACTTAGGTTCTTTATCCATTTTGAGTTGACTTTTGTGCAGGGTGAGAGAGAGGGATCTAGTTTCAGTCCTCTATATATAGATATGCAGTTATCCCAGCTCTGCCTTTCAAAACGGCTGATTTTCTCCAATGTATGTTTTTTGTAGCTTTGTGAAGAATCAGATGACTTTATCTGTGTGGATTTCTGCTGTGTCTTCTTTTCCTTTGGTCTATATATCTGTTTTTATGCTACTATCATGCTGCTGTTGTTATTACTTCTCTGTAGTATAATTTGTAATCAGGTATTGTGATGCTTATAGCAATTGCAAAGCCAACATCGTTCTGAATGGAGAAAACTAAAATCATTTCCTCTAAAACCAGGAACAAGACAAGGATCTCCACTCTCACCACTCCTATTCAACATAGTACTTGAAATTTTAGCCAGAGCAATTAGGCAAGATAAAGAAATAAAGTGGATACAAATAGGAAAGGAAGAAGCCAAATTATCCATATTGTAGATGATATGATCCTACACTAATGGTTCCACCGGAAGATTTCCGGAGCTGATAAACAAATTTAGCAAAGTAGCAAGAGACAAAATCAACTTACAAAAATCAATAGCTTTTCTATACAGTGGAATGAATCCATTGAGAAAAACATCAGGAGAACAATTTCACTCACAATGGCTTCAAAAAGTAGTAAAATACCTAGGAATAAATCTAACCAAGGAAGTGGAAGACCTCTGCAATGGAAATTATAGGACACTGAGCAAAGAAATCGAAGAATACATTGGGAAATGAAAAGAACTTCTTGTTTATTGGTAGGCAGAATTAATACTGTTAAAATGGACATTACCAAAAGCAATTTACAGATTCGATGCAGTTCTCATCAAAATACCAATTATTCACAGAACTAGTAAAAATAATCCTAAATTCATATGGAAATTCATATGGCAAAACAAAAAGAATAGCCCAAGCAACCCTGAGCAAAAAGAACAAGAAAAATTCTCAATCATTATAAGGAAAATAGATAGGAAGGATTGAACCACTAATGAGATTTAAGATTGTAGCATATGGAATTTATCAAGATCCTGATTCATGCAAATAAAAGAGAAAAGCAGACAGACAGGAGGGAGGATAAAGGAAGGGAAAGAGACAGGATGAGAAGAATGAATATGGAGACAACGTGAACCTTAACTACTAATCACAATAGCCAGGATATGAAATCAACCCAAGTGTTCATCAACAGAGTAATGGATAATGAAAATGTATTCTGTATACACAATGGAATACTATTCTGCTGTAAAAAAAAAAAAAAAAAGAATGAAATCCTGTTGTTTGCTACAACATGGATGGAGTTAGGTCATTATGTCGAGTGAAATAAGTCATGCACTGAAAGACAAACACTGCATGATCAGACTTAAATGCACAATCCAAACAAGGTGATGTCATAGCACTTGGGAGTGGAACAGTGGCTCCCAGAGGCTGGGGAGAGCAGAGAGGTAAGGAGATACAGAGAGGTTGCTCAATGTGTTAGTTAATGGGAAGGAGAGATTCTAGTGTTGTATGGCATGGTAGGGGGAATATATGTAAAAATAACACTCTGAATCTCTCAAAAGAGTTAGAAGAGAGGATTTTGAACGTACTCACCATAAAGAAAAGATAAAAGAGGCTGGGTGCAGTGTGCACACCTGTAATCCCAGCATCTTGGGAGGCTGAAGCAGGAGATTACAAATTCAAAGCCAGCCACAGCAACTTAGTGAGGTCCTAAGCAACTTAGCAAGACTCTGTCTCTAAATAAAATAAAAGGTGGGGGAGTGGTGCTGGGGATGTGACTCAGTGGCAGAACATCCCTGGGTTTGATCCCCAGAACCAAAAAAAAAAAAAAGAAGAAGAAGAAATAACAAAAGTTTAAGATGATAGATATGCTAATCACCTTGATTTAATCATTGTTCAATGTTATATACATGAATCAAAACATCAAATTGTACCTCATATATGTGCACAAATTTTGCCAGGCACAATGGTGCATGCCTGTAATCTCAGCAATTCTGGAGGCTGAGGCAGGAGGATGATACGTTTAAGGCCAACCCGGGAAACTTAGCAAGACCTTGTCTCAGAATGAAAAAGGTTTGGGGATGTAACTCAATGATAAACCACCTCTGAGTTCAATCCCCAATACCAGAAAAAAATATATATATAAATTTTATGTGTCAATCAAAAAATAAAATATAATATAAAAATTATTTCTAATTTTTATAGGTATAATAATGAAACTCTAGCTGTGCTTCTTTAAAAGAATTCATGTCTTTGGAGCTGGAGTGGTGGCTCAGTGGTAGAGCACTTGCC
Source organism: Aplodontia rufa (assembly GCA_004027875.1). Classification (NCBI taxonomy): domain Eukaryota; kingdom Metazoa; phylum Chordata; class Mammalia; order Rodentia; family Aplodontiidae; genus Aplodontia; species Aplodontia rufa. The sequence goes on along the minus strand of PVKS010019419.1, from coordinate 7,715 downwards.
TGGCATGTGTGAGGGCCCAGGTTTGAACCCCAGTACCACATACACAAATAAGAAATGGAAAAACAAAAACAAAATGAAAACGTAAATAATAAAATTGACTCTATCTCATTAATTCTCTTTCTAAAATAATAATAATTAATAATAATAATTCTTTTAGTGATACATCCTGAGACACCGGAATGAAATGATATGTACAATTTACTTTATGAGGAAAGAATGAGAAAGAATACAGTTGAAGTAAGAATCATGGTTCAAATTAGGAGATCAGCACCTGGGCTTCATTATACCATTCTCTCAACTTTTATCTAAAATTTCTATCTGGGTGCAGTACACACCTGTAAATTCAGCAGCTCGGGAGGCAGAGGCAGTTCAGATCACAAGTTCAAAGTCATCTCAGCAATTTAGCAAGACTCTGTCTCAAAAGAAAAACCAAAAAAAGGGCTGGGGATGTGGCTCAGTGGTTAAGTGCCCCTAGGTTCAATCCCTGGTGCAAAAAATAAAAAAATAAATAAAATAACCAAAATAAAATAAAATTCCATTATAAAAATATTTTTGAAAGCAGACCAGGCTCACTTTTTTTCACCTTATTATTTATTCCCTGCAGAGATTAAGAGTACATTGATCACTGTGACCACATATAATTTGCACATTTCCCTGTTTTCATCCCCCACCCAAATCTACTAATTTCCAAAGCTGATTTTTTTTTTTTTAAATTTAAAAGTTGTTTTATTGTTGTTCTGGGAAATGCTGACAAACCCTAACTTCTTGCTCTTCAGGTTCTGGCATCTCCAGCTATGGGAACAACCCCCAAGATGCCCCCAAAGCCTTTGAGGATTGCATGCAGAAAGTCAAGGGGGAGGTCCCAGGGCACCTCCACAGATCCACCCGCATTTACCTGGGAGCCACGGCTGGGATGCGCCTGCTAAGGTAAAGGCTACGCTTTGCAAAGGGACCCTCATGACGGAAAGAGCCAAGACTGTGTTGAATCTTGAAAGAACATGTCTCTATTTCTGGGAACAAACCTGAGCAAAAGCAGCCCATATTCTGCCATAAATTTAGGCTTAATGGTTGGGAAACATTTAGCCTTTATTTTAATACACAGAAAGAAAGGATTCTAAGATTGATTCCCTATTGCTTGGTGAGTTTCCTGAGAACTCTGGAAAAAGGGAGGATACCTGACATCTGCTCCTGGGGTCCTACCTCTGTTGCTTTAGAAAACAGAAGTGTTTTGACAACTGCAGACAGCCACTAAGATGTGTGTTAAGTGCGACCCCCTAACTATGTAGCCTCTGGCCACACACAAAACCCGAAACTGGCTTTAAAACAATGGGATGTCTGCCGCTCACATCAGTCAAAGCCTTTGGACTCCTTATGAAACAGACATCCCATTTCATTCAATCAGTTCATGCTAAAGTTACAGCCAGGACTTTTAGCCCCAAGTGACGTGGTTTTTGAATGTTCACCCCCCAGTTGGGTGGTGACTTTGCTATAGTATTTCCTGGACCTTGCAGTAAAAGAAACATCAAACGTAAATCCATTTATAACAGAGGCGCTCCAAGAGTTGGAAGTATGTGATCGCCAGTAAATGAGACTCATTTTGCTCCAAAGGCAATCTGTCCGTGATCCCAGTCACGTAAAATTATGTATGTCTGGGCATGAAGAAAATGGAAAAGAACAGAGGTGCTTTACCATGATCATAAAGAGAAATCACAGCAGGCCCACAGTTAGATTGGGTCTTGTATTTCCTCTGTCCTTGCTTGTGGCATGAGGCATTGCTTTTCTTCTTCCTGAGCCACAAGTAAGCCAGTAAGCCAGTGCCCCTGACTTTCTTAACCCACTGATGAAGGTGGAAATAATCTCCCAAGTGAGCTTTCTTTTGTGGGAAAATGGCCACAGACAGGGGCTATAATAATAATAGCACAATCATGGGTGATATAATAATGCCATGTTGCCACTCCTCTGTGGGGCAGAAGAGTCCAGTGGACAGCCGTGATGATCTTCATATCCCCTCTCAATAAAACTCTCCCAAAGGGTGAGGTGCAGCTGAAAACTTAACCCTCTTAACCCTCTGCCTTTCCCCTTCCTCCTAGGCTCACCTTCCTTTTGGCTGAACAAGGGCTCCTTTATATAGTGCTCCCAAGAAATTACTTATGCAATCCCTATGCCTTTTCTGGTCTCTCTCTCTCTCTCTCTCTCTCTCCCGCCTCCTGCCTCCCTCTCATTTTCCCCTAGTACTGGGGATTGAATGCAAGGGTGCTCTACCATTGATCTACATCCCCAGCCCTTTTTACTTTTTTATTTTGAGACAAGGTCTTGCTGAATATCTCAGGCTATCTTCAAATTTGAGATCCTCCTTCCTCAGCCTCTGAAAGAGCTGAGATTACAAGCATGCCCCACCGTGCCTGACAGGCTGGCTCTTTTGATTAGCTGATTGCTAGAGAGTGAAATAAGAGTGGGTAGGGGTGGGGAAAAATAAATCATACTTTTATGGAAAGCTCTTTTCCTGCTTGGCAGTTTGAGAGATAACAAGCACACCCTGCCTTCACAGTTGCCTTGGGAGACCTCAGTTTGCAAAAGAGGTTGCTTGTGTACAGCCCACATCTGGAAAAATGCCATCAGGGGGTTGTGGGGGTTTCCCTTGTCACCTGAAGGAGACTACTTGAAGACTGTGTTGTCTGGGCACTCAGCGTTTTGTGTTCTGTGCCTTGCATAGGTTGCAAAATGAAACAGCAGCTAATGAAGTCCTTGCAAGCATCCAAAGCTACTTCAAGTCCCAGCCTTTTGATTTTAGGGGTGCTCAAATCATTTCTGGGCAAGAGGAAGGGGTATATGGATGGATTACAGCCAACTATATAATGGGAAATTTCCTGGAGGTGTGTGGAAACAAATGCATGGTTTTTAATCTCACTGTTTATCCCGTCCCCTGGGGGTGATCGTTTAAGCAGAGGTACATACCAGTGGGGCATTCCTATCATGAATGCACTAGGGAAACATGGAACAGTAGCTTAGAAGAAGCATTTACTTATAGCTGGAGGGGAAACATAAACCTTCCAGGACCCAATGCATGGAGGAAGGTAATATTGTGATTTTGCTAGCTTATAAGCAGTTGGGGAGAAGGATCTAAATTTAACACTGGGCTATGAGTTTTTTGAAGGGCTTTGGAGGATAACCATTCTGAGAGGCTCCATGGCCATCTGGAATTTACAGTGCCCTCAGTCAGTCTGCTCTGCTGAGCTCCCAGAGACAGAGGAGTCCTCACTCTGTGTCACCCAGGCTCCTTACGGTTTGGTCTCTGCACCTCCTGCTCCTTGGGTGCAAATGACACCAAATGAGGACACTCAGACCATGCCCTGTTCAAGACCTGTTTTATCCCCCCTCCAATATACTTTTACATTTTAAATTGATGGCTGTGATTTGGGGAACTTCACATGAAAATCCATACATTGAGCTGCTTCTGACATCCTCACCACCCCCCTACAACTAGAGAAATTGACCTGTGGACCCCCTTCCTGCAAGCCCTTCCTACACGGTAACAACCAATAGGAACACCGTGCAGCTTGAGGACTCAGTTCTCACCATCCCCATCAGTCCCCACTGCACACAGCTAGTCTACTCCACTCATCCATTACTTATCTGTGTTACCTGCCCAGCTCCTGCAACCATTTGAATTCACCATCCCTGAAATAAAAGGAGAAGGGTCCTAAATATGTCCTACGTCATATTCATAGCAACAGGAGTTGGGTCTTGGGCGGAGAACCCTGGGCAAGTAGAGATGGTGCCTTTGGCCTTTCGTCTCACTTCTTTTCCCCACTGTGCAGAGGAACCTGTGGCACATGTGGGTGCATCCACATGGAGTGGAAACCACGGGCGCCCTGGATTTAGGCGGCGCCTCCACCCAGATATCCTTCGTGGCGGAAGAGCATGTGGGGCTGAACACCAGCGACCTGGTGCAGGTGTCCCTGTACGGCTACACATACACGCTGTACACACACAGCTTCCAGTGCTACGGCCGCAACGAGGCTGAGAAGAGGTTCCTGGGAATGCTGCTGCAGGTACCTGAGCTGGGAGAGGGCGGGTGTTTCCTGCAGGGTCTGAGGCAAGTGGAGGGAGGGTGCTCTGATTTCTAGTGTCTGTCCTCCCTCCAGGGGGAAGGTGAATGGAAATAACAGCATTTTCTAACCTACTCTCCTGTATCCAAAGTCTGTATTTTGCTGACTACTTCCAGCAAATTTGAGTAAGAAGTCCAGGGAACATTCTGAGTTCTAGATGTTTTATAAATAATTCAAGACCTGGGATCCGTTTATGGATGCCAACTGTTTTAAGCCAGCAGCTAAGTAAGCCTGAGAATTTTGAGACTCCCCTGGGTACAAACAAAATAATATTTAGTGGTCAAAAGAGAAACCCGTGCTGGAAAGGGAGAAGGCAGAGCGCCCGCAGGCTCAGCCTTCTTTTAGATGGGTCTGTCGTAGGCAGCCTGATATCCTTTAGGTAACAGGACTTCAGAGCAGTTAAATTCCATCCTGTTGGTCTTGCTCTTCAAGACACAGAAGGCTCCTTGGGTACAGCTGGGAGGCTGCCATTAATACAAACCCAACATCAGTGCAGTCTTTTTTTTTTTTAACTTCAGAGTCATTTTAAGTAGTAACAAAAAGAAGTTAATCATTGAGATTATGATGGCAATTGTATTGACTCATATATTTGGTAAAATTATACTTAAAACATGTTAGCTCGGTAAAAATTATTAATGATATTAAGAATTTCTATCCAGAATTATTAAATCTTTCCACTTATTTATTCTTGGTTTTTATCCTTTAATAATTTTTTGTTTATTTTCATGAGTGTGGTGCTGGGGATTGAATCCAGGGACGCTGTGCCACTGAGTAGCATCCCCAACCACCTTTTTCTTCTTTTTTTGTTTTTTTCTGTAAATTTCATTTTGAGACAGGGTCTTGGTATGTTGCGGAGGCTGGCCTCAAACTTGGAATTCTCCTGCTTCAGTCTCGTCCCAGTAATCAGCTGGGCTTCCAAGTGTGCACCAAACATCCAGCCTTCAATAAAATTTACAGTGTTTATCATTCTTGAGTCCTTATTGTGAAATGTAGTTGGTGTGTATGTTTAATGCTTTCTTTTTATTGCATATTTAGAAAATTTAATTATAAATAACATTTTAATTGTGTAAATTAATGAGATCCACTGTAATCTCTCCAAACATGCATATATCATGCACTGATCACATCAATCCACCCCTTCTACCCTCTTCTGCTCTCCCCTTTTAACACTTGTTACTTTTTAAAAAAAAAATTTTTGGTACCAGGAATTGAACCCAGAGGTATTTTAACCACTGAGCCTCATCCCCATCCCTTTTTATCTTTTATTTTGAGACAGGCTTTCACTAAGTTATCTAGGACCTTACTAAGTTGCTAAAGCTGGCCTTGAACTTACGATCCTTCTGCTTCAGCCTCCCGAGCTGTGGGATTGCAGGTGTGTGCCACTGTGCACAGCGTACTTTCCGTCACTGTTGAGAACAGTTTTTATCACTATTTTCATATTTTTTATTGTCTAATCACTGTTTTCTCCAATTTTAACTGGTTTAACACTAAGATCAAATTGCTGTAGTCTTCTAGTGAAGCTTTTCTCTCTCAAATCCATTGGTTGATGATAGCAGTGCCTACAAATTATGGTGAAATTGTTGACTGTTGAGTTCCTAAATTAGCACATTGACTAATTATACTTAAAGAATGCCATAACAAATAATTCAAAAGCAAAATGGAAATAATAACTAGTATTTACTGAGCTTACTCTATATGCCAAGCCAGAAATAATTTATACTATTTGAATCATATAAAAACTATAAATCAGATTCCGAAGTTGATACTAAACACCCAGTTGATGGACTTGGTTTGTTTTTTTCTTTCAACAAATATTTCAGCAATAGGGTGACCCAAGTGTGCAATGTCACAAATTGGCTATAACAATTTCTATCAATCATAGTTTTTTTTTTACACCATCAAAGCAGAAAGGAGTCTTATCATCTCCTCTGCAGTCTTGTGAAGATCTTTCTGGAAGACACTCATGTGAGTGATGAACTTCTATAGAATTCTGTACAGAATCCTGTTACTGACCCTTGTTGAACAATTACATTATTTTGAGGAGTTCCTCAGTCTCTTCATCAGTAAAATGAAAGGGCTGGGCTGAATTTCATCAGTCAAGATTTTACTGTAGGGAAAGTAGTCCCCTAATGGTTCTGAAATTGAATAGAGCTCAAATCCAACTCCTTGTAAACTGGACTCCAGAAATAGAACCAAACCCAGGTAGGAATTTGTCGTAAGATAGAAAGAGCATTTTTCACCCATGGATAACATTGGATAGACATCTAGAAAAAATTAAAGCCAGGTCTCACCTTAGTTTTTATATAAAACAAATTATAAATGGATCAAAGATTTACATGGAACAAGAGATGTGGATGTTTGTAATGGTTATAAAAACTAGGCCATCTACATGTCCAGTGAATAGAAAGATCTCAAAGATATGTATTTTAAATGAGAAAAGCAAGGAGAAGTATATACAAAGTGCTTCCATTCATGTTTTTTAAAGGAAAGAAAACAAAAATATGTTTGCATGTGCTTATAAGAATCTCTGGAAGATTACACAAGCACAGGCACTTGTGGCTGCTTCCCGAGAGGGGTCTAGTGGCTGGAAGAGGGTAGAAGGGGCCTTCATTCTCTTATTTTGTTACTTTTAGATTATTTTACAAGGTGGAGAGAGATTCTATTTAAAAATGAAAAATTCATCTAAAGATACCTATTTTCACACCAAAATGGAGTTCACAGGCCTGCTTCATAGGGCTATCATAAGGGCTGGATCAGAAATGTGAGAGAGAGCCTAGCCCTGTGCCTGGTACACGGTAACATCACAGGCACCCCTTTCCATCCCTGGACAGGTTGTCTAGATAAGCTGAGATCAAGTGTGCCCTGACGCAGAATGGTACTTTTTTTTCCATTTCTCTCTTGGCATTGGAGGGTAGTGAAAGGATTTGCCAAAATAAATTACTTCATTCTCCACCTAACACTTCACTCTCATACCTACAGAATTCTCCCACCGAAACCAATCTCACCAATCCCTGCTACCCTCGGAATTACAGCACCACCTTCACCATGGACCATGTATTTGGCAGCCTGTGCACTGAGAAGCAGCGGCCGGCAAGTTACAACCCCAATAGCGTCATCACTTTAGAAGGAACTGGGAACCCCTCACTGTGTAGGGAGAAGGTTGCTTCCATATTTGACTTCAAGGCTTGCCTTGATGAAGAGAGTTGTTCCTTTGATGGGATTTATCAGCCAAAGGTTCAAGGGCCATTTGTGGTAAGAGCAAAACCCACTGAAAGATTCCTGTCTGTTCACATTGAATATTTCTTTCTCCCCTTTCTGTTTTTCTCCAGCTGACCTGATAACCCTTTCTTCTCGCCTGTCCTGAAGCCTCCATGTCGTATTCCATTCTGGGAACTCATTTCCTTCTGTACTGCTTCCAGGCATTTGCAGGATTCTACTATACAGCCAGTGCTTTAAATCTTTCTGGGAGCTTCTCCCTGGACTCCTTCAACTCAAGCACCTGGAATTTCTGCTCGCAGGATTGGAGTGAGGTCAGTATTTTAAAAGAAAGGAAGAACATCAGTAGGAGCAGTATGGCTGCAGAGCATATTCCCTTTGTGTGTGTGT
>PVKS010019418.1:0-38405 GCA_004027875.1 Aplodontia rufa | reverse complement strand
TCTCTCTCTCTCTCTCTCTCATATTCATACATGAATACGTGACAGAGGATGTGGCTCAGGGGTCCAGTGCCCCTAGGTTCAATCCCTGGTACAAAAAACAAAACAACCAAAAACCCTTGATCTTGGCCTTAACTAAGGACTTTCCCAAAATCTTTTATTTTTCCTCTTCCTTTTCTCCAAAATTTCTAAATTCTTCAGAAAATAAACAATCTAGCCAAATGAGAAACACATGCTTTCCTCAGAATCTCAGAACAGTATCTTACTCCAATAACTGGAGAAAAGATTTATTGATGAGCTAAGGGGTAAGAAAAAATTGATAAATAGGAGGGAAAAAAAGTCAATGCAATGTTAAGTCTTAAGACCTCATTTTATTTATTTTTTATTTTTATTTTTATTTTTCGGTACTGGGAATTGAACCCAGGGGTGTTTAACCACTGAGCCACATCCCCAGTCATTTTTATTTTTTAATTTTGAGACAGGCCTTGCTAAATTGCTTAGGACCTCACTCAGCTGCTGAGGCTGCATGCAGTCCTCCTACTTCAGCCTCCCGAGCAGCTGGGATTACTGGTGTGCACCACCACGCCGGGCACCTTTTGCTTTTTTAATGGAGTAAGGATTTATAAATCTTATGAAGAACTCGGGGGAAACAGAGTGGTTGTTGTTGTTTCAGGAATTAACCCAGCAATACCCTACCACTTTAGGCTCTTTTGTTTTGAGTCAGGGTCTTAACCAGTTGCCAGGGTTGGCCTTAAACCTGCGATCCTCCTGCCTCAGCCTCTTGAGCTGCTTAAACTGTTGCATGAGTTTAAAAACTGCTGAGCTAACTCATCCGAACAGAAACTGGCCGGGTGTGAAACATTTAAAAGCAGGGAGGAGAATAAGTAATTAGATTGCTTTTTTTTTTTAATTTTTCTTACTTTTTAAATTTTTTTTTTTAAAGAGAGAAAGAGAATTGATTTTATCTATTTTTTTTCATCTGGTCTCTGTTTCTCTGACACGTAGTTGCATTAGTGTGTGTGGTGCTGGGGTTTGAACCTGTGTCCTTGAGCATGCCAGGCAAGCACTCCAACTGCTGAGCCACCGCTCCAGACCGCTGACTTTGTTTTTAAAAAGAATTTTTGTTGGGGCTGGAGTGGTGGCGGCACTTGCCTGGCATGCAGAAGTACACAAGTTCAAACCCCAACACCATGTACACAGCGAAGTGTCCAAGGAATCAAAGTCACACGAAAAACTAAACAAAAATTGCTTCTGTCTCTCACTGTTCCCTCTTTTAAAAATAAAAAAAAAAAGAATTTGTGTCAACGAAGTGGAAAATTTAACTTCTAATTCTGATCAAATATGTCTATATATAATTTTTTCTTCTTTTTTGTACCAGGGATTGAACCCAGAGGCACTTAACCACTGAGCCACATCCCCAGCCTTTTTTATTTTTTTATTTTGAGAGAGGGTCTCACTAAGTTGCTTAGGTCCTTACTAAATTGCTAAGGCTGGCCTCAAACCTGCGATCCTCCTGCCTCAGCCTCTTGGGTTGCTGGTTTTTTACAGGCATGTGCCACTGAGCCCCGCCCAATCAAATACGCCTGACTGCAACATGGTTTAAGTGAGAACACTTTTCAAAAATCAATTATTTGTTTATTTTTTGTTTTAAAACAAAACTGTAGGTCATATTAAGCATACTTTCAATATGCATTTTCCTCCCTTACACGCAACCCCCAGAAAGTGTTCTGTGTGTCAGACTTGGCTGACTGATCTCCACCCGTCTGTTGAGGCTGGAATGGCTCCAAGGGGGCCTGGATAAAGAGAGGGCATTGATTCTTGTTTGTGGTACTGCTGCCCCTGAGGCCCCCTCTCTTCCTCCCTCTACCTATCTCTGGCCTGTTATGCAGAATCCTAGGCACAGAATTAAGTCCAAGACCTGTTTATGGTATGGCCCTTTGGTTTAAAGGGTATTGAGCAAGACACTAATTTTAGAAGTGCATTTTTATGCTATAAACTTTGTGATTCATTGAAAATTAACAAATACCAGGAAGGGACCTACGAGGGTATAGGTGAGGGTGTGACAGTGTGTGTGTGCGAGATTAAGCCCTGAGATGTGTAGGAGGACTCCCCAGCCTGCTCACCCCGCTCACTCTCACCATTCAGGACAGTCCCATGGAACGTGGGACTCCAGGCTGCAGCTGTGGCTTCTGCACACAGCATGGTAGGCGGAGCACCCCCTCCTCCCCATTGAGACACAGCCGGATGTCCCCAGGGACTAAGCTGCCTGAGAACACACAGGGACTGGGACTCTTCTTTCTGACACCCACATGCTATGATCAAAGTCTCTGTAGGACGACACTGAGGTCCTTGCACAGATCCAAGCCTTCAGGGTGTGATCTGGCATTTTGGAGACGATGGTTATAATGTGGGTTCAGAAATCACATACCCACCATGGCGACGGAGCCAGGATAGCACCAGTTACTGTACTGCTGCATTCAGCGTGCTCTTAACGACTCCTGCGTTTTCAGAACAATACATTGGGAAGCTCTAGATGAGGATTTTCAAGAGGCCCGGGCCAGAAAGCCTTCCTTCCTCACCTATCAGTTAAAAGAGTTTTTCTCTTGTAATTCTGTATTTTGGTGAAATACACATGACATAAAATTTACCTCTCTCATCCTTTCTAAGTGTATTTTCCGGAGCATTAAGTACAGCCACACTATTGGGCAGCCAGCCCCCTCCAGAACTTTGCCATCGTGTGAAACGGAAACCCTACCATTTATGAAAGCTTCCCATGGGGCCCTTTCCAACCCCCTGGAAGACACTGTCCCACTTTCTATTTCTATGAGTTCGATCACAACAGGGGTCTCACACGTGGAATTAGCGTATGTGTCCTTTCTGGTCTGGCTTCTTTGATTTAACACACTCTCCAAGGCTCAGCCACATCGGAGCATCTGTTAAGATCTTACTCCTTTTTCATAACTGAATAGTACTCCGTTTTTTCTATATATGTGCATACATCTATCGGTGGACTTTGTAATTATTTCCACCGCTTAGTTGTTGTGAATGAACAGTGTAATAATTTTCTCCATTATTTTGTAAAACTCACTGTTTTTCTTAAAATTACAAAGTCTTTTGTGTGTGTGTGTGTGTGTGTGTGTGTGTGTGTGTGTGTGTGTTAGTGGTTTTCCTAACCGTATTTCTCACTCTCCCTCCTGTATTCTCTCTCTGGCTGTCCCTGTAATGATCATCTGGCAGTGCTATCTGCTGAAGATGTGATTCCTCCTTCCTTGGTATGGCATCTTGATTTTCCCTGGGGAGACCACCCTTCCTCCACCCTTAGTTCACGTGACTCTCTTCCCGGTCAGCATCCGGCTGCCCCAGCCTGGTCCTCTCCACCCCTTCAAAGCTTTGGCATCCAGCCCATCAGAGACTCCGTCTCCCCAGTCACACGGACTGGCTCACGGGGGGCACGCAACCCTATTCAGGCCACCGACAGGCAAATCTGGGACTTTGCTGGCAGATTTCTGGGAGTGAGAAGAGCCCCTTCTGAGGTGGGGCCATGGACCTGGTGCCACGACGGAGCCACACATCAAAAACCAGAGCTCAGAGGGAGAATCAGGTTCATGGGTCTGTATGGTGCCTTGGATCCAGCTATGCCTGGTCTTTTCAGGTCTTGAGGTTGGGGATTTAGCTCAGTGGCAGAGCGCTTGCCTAGCACACGCAAGGCCCTGAGTTCGGTCCTCACCCTGAAAAAAAAAAAAGAGAGAGAGAAAAAGAAGCAATCAGTTTTATTTACTTTTTCATCTGTTTTTTGTTTTTTCAACACTTAGTTGTAAAAGTTGTCCTGGGGTTTGAACCCGTGTCCCCGTTCATGCCAGGCAAGTGCTGTAACCACTGAGCCACTGCTCCAGCCCCTGGTCTTCTATCTGAAGTCAGTTGGAGCCGAGGTTTCTGTCTCTTGCTAAAATTAGAAGCAGGGTGTAGCTGGGGGTGTTCACTGGGGTAGAGTGCTTGCCTGGCATGCATGAGGTCCTGAGTTCAATCTACCACTCCACCAGAAAACTAAAAATAAACAGGAGAGAAAGAAAGAGAGAGAGAGAGAGAGAGGGAGTCCTGCTCGCTGCCCTTGCTCTTCTGCAGATTTCAGAGGAACTGGACCAGACACGTCAGGGCAAGAGGAAATTCCCCTGGTGCTTCTGGGTGGTGGGCACTTGTCCCCAGGTGGAGGGCAGGGTGACACTTTAGTCATCCCCCGTCACACCTATCGTTCCAGAACAGAGATGAGTAACAGTTCATGCATGTTCTTTACAGGCAAGACGGTCACACAAATAACTGTGACCGAAGGGAGAAGTGAGGGCAAAAGCCAGGATTGGACAAGCTGCCCGGAGGACCTGAGCCTGGGTCAGCAGAGGAGCCGTCCACACTCCCAATCCCGCTCTTGGAGAATCCGAAGGTCTCTGTGAGAATTTTTAGCCGCCTAGGACCTTGGAATCTGCTATAGTTTGGATCTGAAGTGTCCCCCAAAGCTCACGGGCACGGTCCCCATGCAGCAGTGTTCAGAGGTGGGAGGCGATTGGATCAGAAGGGCTCTGACCTCATGGAGGGGCTGAGGCAGCTGGGAGGGGAAATGACGGGGCCACAAGGGCCTTGACCTGATAGGGGTTAACCGGGTGGCAGCTGAAGGCAGGCAGAGGGGGCTGGGGGAAGCAGCTCGTTGGGGACAGGACTTTGGGGTACATGCTTTGTCCCTGGTGAGTGCAGTCTCTCTCTCTCTGCCTCTCGATGTCCCGTCCTGAGCCACTTCCTTCCACCACACTTCCGCCGTGATGTTCAGCTTCACTCACACCCAGAGCAATGGAATTGGCCATCTCTGGACGGAGACCTCCGAAACCCTGAGCCCCCAGATAAACATTTCCTCCTCAAACTGTTCTTCCAGGCCCTTTGTCACCACAGTGGAAAGGCTGAGTGGGCTGCTGGGGTGGACACAGTAGAAGGGGCCTGGTTGGAGGAGGCAGGTCCCTGGAGGCATCTGAAGGGCAGGTTTTGTCCCCAGCCCCTTCCTCGACCTCTCTCTATCCGTCACCATGACCTTCTCCTCGCCTCAGCCCCAGGCCACGGAGCCAGCTGGCCACAGACGGAGTCCTCTGAATCCGTGACCAGAATCGATCTTTCTACTTTAAACAGATTTGCTCAGGTGTTTTCTCACAGTAACAGAGAGCTGACTAATCGGCTATTAGGAAGCGGGAGGTGACATGATCAAGTGTGACCCTGAGCAGCAGCCTAAAGGAAAGGACTCAAGGGTGTGGTGACCCCACCCCTGGCTGCAGCTACAAGCCCTCACCCTTGGGTGGGCCCTGCCTTCCCCAGCCTGGCTGGGAACAGGACCCCAGGCGGTGATTCAGTGATGTGACCGGGGAGGGCTGGACAGCAACCAGGGGAGAGGATCAGGGTTCAGCTAAGGTTGCTGCCTAGTAAGGAGCTGGCTTGTTAAAGAAGAAACAGAAACAAGCCCAGGTGGAGGTGACCATGTGAGACGGGGTGGGGCCCTTAGGACCACAGAGCCCGGGGGCACAGGAAAGCCAAAGGTCACCTCCAGACAGTGCATTCCGGGTTCATTTACCTCACTGAGCCCTGTCAGGAACCATGGGAGGCAGATTTTACAAGTGTCACGGTCATTTTCCAGATGCAGGGGCTGAGACCTGGCCAGCTGAAGGGCTGTCCCTTACCAAGGCCATAATCCATGAACAGAAGTTAGAACCCGGACAAGAGCGCCTCCAAAGCTGGGACTTAACTCCGCTCACTCTTCAGACTTGGAGAAAGCCTGCTTTGCAATTATTCTTATTTTTTTTTAACTCTTTAGGTTTGGCAAATTGCTCTGTGAACTTTCGTTTCCATAATCATATGCACATAGAGTAAAAATGTACGGCAGTAGCATAGTTACAGTTCTCAATTCTAAATAATTTTATCCTTCCGTTCAGGGTAAACACAATCTTATCAACCTGATTAACAAAAATTTTACCTTTGATATACAAATTGCTATCAGGTAAAAGAGCTTTCAGTTGAAGATAAAGCATACTTTTTACTTCAAGGAATTCTTCATTCAAGGCCAGGAGTGAACCATTTGTAAGAATCAAAGTACTTAGCCCCTGGGCTGGAGCGGTGGCTCAGTGGTTGGAGCAATTGCCTGGCATGCGTGAGGACCTGGGTTCGAACCCTAGCACCACACACACAACCAAGTGTTGGAGAAATGAAGGCCAGAAGGAAAAATACATAAAGTTGATTCTCTCTCTCACACACACACATACACACTCTCTCCCTCTAAAACAAACAAAAAAACCCTTGGCTCTGTGGTAGCTGGTAGACTGTTTGCTTCTTTGTTTTTTATGAGTCCTTTTAGACTCAAATATATCCATGGAAATTACTGGTGTTCACAGTCATTGGTTAAAGACACCAAAATAGTGCTAAGAAAATTGAGCAGAGTTATTAAAAATTTAAAAAGAACGAGATAAAGATCTCCAAATAAAATTTACATGAACCAGAGGTTAAAATTTCAAAGAGAGGCACTGAAGTAAAACAGGGGTGAACATTTTTCTAAACATTAGAGGAGGAGGTTTGACACGCACTGGACACTTCTCAGAATGGAGAAGATTTTATCAATCCACACCAGATAAAATAGAGATCTGCTATACCAGAGAAGAAAAATGGGTGCCAGGAACAAGGTAAAAGATACATGAAAAACTGCAGGAAAATATCACATATACAGCATTACGGTCCCTTCTATGTAAAGAGCTACGATAAGTCAATGTGAAATCACAAAGAAAAACGGGCCAAAGGCACAAGTAAGGAATTCATCAACAGTAAAGTCACATTAACACATGCAAATAGATTCACAGCAACTACACCAAGCGACGAGTCCATGAACTCCAGGGAGAGGTCTTCGTTCTTCCACTTATTGAACTGGCAAGTTGAAAAGGTTGATAATATTCAGTGTTGGTCGGGATATGAGAAGGCGGCTCTCTTATGCATACTTGATGACATTTTCATATATTTTGACAACGAGGATCAAAGAGTCAAATGTCACACACTTTACTCAATAAATCTATTTCTAGAAATTCACCCTTAGGGGTTAATGAGTAAGAGTGAAAAGATTTAAACACAAGCACGGTCATGGTCACACTGTTTACACTAACAAATAATAGGACAGCAACATAGATGGACATTTACGGAAGAACTCTTAGATTTTAAATGAGGTTGAAAACAAGGGCCTGTGAGTCAGCTCTGGCTAACTGCTTATTTTAAAAACTATGAGTTGAGAAAGTTTTCATATTTTAAAATGGTCATTAAGTGTCTAAAACATATCCTCCTGTCCCATAAAAGCTAAAACACTTACTCACTAGACCTTAAAAAAAAAAGAAGGAAAAAAAGAAAGGAAGGAAACAAAATGAAACTGCTGGGCACAGTGGCACACCTGTAATCCCAATGACTCGGGAGGCTGAGACAGGAGGATTGCAAGTTTGAGGCCAGCCTCAGTCACATAGCAAGACCCTCAGCAACTTAGTGAGACCCTGTCTCAAAATAAAAAATAAAAAGGGTTGGGAATGTGTCTTGGTGGTTAAATGCCCTGAGTTCAATCCCCAGAAATAAATAAAATAGCACTGTTCCATTTAGGTAAAATTAAATACATATACAATATGCTATCGCACAGAGAGATCTGAAACATTACTATCAATGTATTGTCACTAACTTTCAATGGAACAAAATATATTTAAATTCTACCAATAGCCATAAAAGAGGGTTTAACTAACTAGAAGGGCATGGTGTTCAATGTTGTAATGAGATCAGTTCTCTCTTAAAGTTATAAATAAAATGTCATCATCGGTAAGATACAAAAGGAGTTTGGGATAACTTGGCAAAATTATATTAAATATATCAGTCATAATAACACTAGCTGCAATAGCACATGAACCTTTCTCTCAGCGCCTTAGACAAGTTCAACTGATGGCTTGAACCACTCCCGAGTGTTCAGTAGGTGGCCATCCATGCCAGGGCTCAGGCACCAGCTGCTTTCAGCTTGTGCCTCCACCATTTTTAATATTGTCTTCCCAGGCTGTCAGAGAAGAGCAGAAAATGAGGGAGGCAGACCCACTTCTTAGCCCCATGGGGCCAAGCGCAGGTCATATCACTTCCACTCGCATTCCATTGGTGAGAACTAGTCACATGGCCACATCTTAGCTGCAAGGGAGGCTGGGAAATGTAGTTTCGGATGGGGCAGCAGCTTCTCCAGCAATTCTGCAGGAGGAGAGGTCTACTCTTTGGGGGTTCTGTAAGAATCTGCCAACACTGAATTTCCTAGGATAAAGTACATGTGCAAGAATGCTCAGGAGAGTCAGCTGAAAGAAGAGAACGAAAGGGAACCAGCTCTGTCGGTTAACAACTCACCATAATTAATAACCCTGGACGTTCGTTCAGAACTGGAGAAGAAACGAGCAAGTCTTGATAGCAGGGAACTGATCGAAGAGCCTAGAATTCTTTCCACATAATTTCAGGAACATACATACCTTTATAATAAAGGTGAAGTCGCAACCAGTGGAATTGAAGGAATAATGAAGAAAATAGTTTAACCTTTGGGGGGAGAAGAAAGCTAGACCAGGGCTGGAGTGGTGCCTCAGTGGTTAGAGCACTTGCCTGGCAGGTGCAAGGACCCAGGTTTGAACCCAACACCACATACACAACTAAGTGTCAGAGAAACAAAAACCAGATGAAAAAAATAAATAAAACTGATCAAAAAGCTAGATCCTTTCTTTTATTTCCATATATCTTTTTGTGTATACATTTTCTACATTGACTTTTTTCCTGTGTTTTACATATTCATTTTTACATACTTTTTTCGTTGTTACATATTCATTCAGCAGGTGATATAACCATATAATTTGGCCAAGATCATGATTTTCAGATAGAGTAAAATTTAAATGTGAAACATTGTAAAAGAACTCATAATGGGCTGGTGGCATCGCTCAATGGCACTGTGCGTGTGTCAGAGCATGCACAAGGGCCTGGACTCAAGCACCAGCACCAGAAAGAACAACAAGAAGAAGGTGCACATTAATTAATTTATGCTATTGAAACGGGGATGCCCTTTCTGTGCAGAATGCAAAACACAAAATACACAAAAAAAGACATGGTTTTTTTTTTTCAGAGAGAGAGAAAAAAATCAATTTTCTTTAGTTTTTCACATGGCTTTCGTTGCTCCGAGATTTCATTGCACACAAGGTGCTGGGGTTTGAATCCGCATCCTCGCACACGCCAGGCACGCGCTGTGGCTGCTGAGCCACCGTGCCAGCCCAAGACAGGGAACTTTGGTAAAAACGTGAAAGCACTCCAAACTAAAGCCCCAACAAGATGTCCCTCCCCACCTACAAAGTGGCCAAAATTAAAAAGAGGAAAGCAGCCTCCACACCAAAGCTGCAAGGATGAGGATAAGCTGGGTTACTCAGGTATTGCTGCAGGGGATGCTCAGCCTGGCATGCATGGGTTCAAACCCCAGCACCACGTACACAACAAAGTGTCTGAGCAATGAAAGCCACGTGAAAAACTCAATAAAACTGATTCTCTCTCTCTCACTCACTGTCCCTTTCTCTTAAAAAAAAAAAAAAAAAAAAAAGCACCATGAGGGATATTTGTGGTGACGGACATGTTCTGTAGCTTGGCTGTCTCATGTCAATCCCCTGCTTATGATGTTTGAATAGTTTGCAAGATATTACCATTAGGTAAATGGATGGCCATGGAAGAAATCACGCTGAGCGAAGTTAGCCAAACCGAGAGAGTCAAGGGCCAAATGGTTTCCCTGATTTGTGGAGGCTTGAGCTGAACCCAGGCTTGGGGGAAAGGTAGATAAACTCATGGATTTAGAACCATAGAACAAAAACGCACTATGTTAATATTTAGGAGATACGGTTGCAAGATACTGCAACCGTAAGATATTTGAACAAGCTATATGCATGCCTTTACAAAAACTTAAATGTTTAATCCTATTGTCAATATATATCAAAGAATAACAAGGGATGATAGGAAGAGAGGAGAAGGGGAAATGTTGGAACTGAGATAAAGCAAGGCACATTCCAAGCATGTCTAAGTGTGTCACTGTATATACCATAGCCATGTATATAAAAAATGTTCTTCATAGGTATAAGAATTATGACACTGTTCTTGGGTTTTTTAGGGAAAAATATAGGACCCAGAAGAAAGGCCAGGGATCGGGGCACAGGAGGAGGGAGGTAGAGGGGTGAGGGGGTGTATTGAAAAAATTGTATTGCTGTATTGTGTGCATTTAGGAATATGTAACAATAAATCTCATCATTATGTACAACTATAATGCACTAATAAATAAATTAAAAGATAGGTAAGCAAAAAAAATTATCATTAGAAAAACTGTATACAGGGTGCACAAAGCCACCCAGTATCTCTTCACATAAATGAACGTGAATTTCAGCCAGGCCTGGTGGTTCACACCTCTAATTTCAGTAACTCAGGAGGCCGAGACAGGAGGATCCCAGGTTTGAGGCCAGTTTCAGCAACTTAGGGGGCCCTGTCTCAAAATAAAAAATTTTAAAGAGGTTTGGGGAACTGATTCAGTGAGAGGGTGCCCGTGTTGAATTGCCAGTCACACACACACACACACACACACACACACGCACCCCTGACACACACGCACGCACCCCTGACACGAATGCAGTAGATCCAGATGTACTCTTGTGGAAAAAATCTTCAAAATGTTACATTAAGTAAAACAAGTAAGGTCTTAGGAATGAGTGTTTTGTGTAGATGTCTTACAGAATATACTTCTACGTACACGTATTGTAGAATGAAATTTATGTTATAAACACAACAGTTTTAAATTAAAATTATAATTTCTTTTAAAGGCATAAATGGAAGGCACCTAGCGTAACAATTTTTATATCTATTCAACAGATATAAAATTAAGCATTTGGAATTCTTACATTATTCCTTTTGCTCCTTGAACTGGTATTTTCATTCTATTCGTCTCTACCCCAGAGTTTCATCGTGAAAATTTTATCAATTGTCTCATCTTGCTTCTTTATATAAAGTATACAGTTACATAAATTATATACATACATATGATAGAGTATATTTGCAGAGAAGTAAATGAATATTTCTGTCAATTTTCCATGATCACCAGTTCTAAAAGTTAACGTTATTCCTCCTGAATTGACTTATTGCAATCGTTACTGGTAGGCAACTGGTTAAAATAACCCAACTATATTACAAACGCTGATGATCAGGGCTGGAGCGGTGGCTCAGCGGTTACGGTGCTTGCCTGGCATGCATGAGTACGTGAGTTCAAACCCCAGCACCTCGTACGCAACGAGGCCTTGGAGCAATGAAAGCCGAGTGAAAAACTAAACGAAACTGATTCTCTCTTTCTCTCACTGTCCCTCTCTCTTAAAAAAGAAAAATGCGGATGATCACTGGACCTAAAAGCTAAACACTTTTTTTAAAACTGCATCTTTTAATGAGATAGCTAGAGCAGGTTTCACTGAGTTATTCAATTAATTCACATAGCCCAGACGACCCATTCCTACACGGATACGGGACTCAATATCAACTCCATTTCCACATCTCATTTCTTATAGGAGGAGGCCTGGAGACAGCCCTTTCACAAAAACAGTTACAAAAGGTCGGGAAGAGATTTTCTATTGCAACACTACTCACCTCTTTGAACTCCTTTTGAATTAAATACCCCCAAAAACCTGGTGTCCATAAAAGTTTAGTCAAGCTAAGAACTCCATCATATCCTCTCTCGGTTTTGCTGAGAGTAAAGAATCCTTCTCACACCTAACAAAGGAGTTTGACGTTTGGTTGTGATTGTTTTCCACACTCCCAAACCTGCTCCTCGGTCTTCTCAATTGTTCCTTTGCCCCAGCTCGGAGCCAGGGTGAAACATGATGGTGAAAATTTGGGACACTTAGGAACGGTGCCCTTTTGTGAGCTGGGAGTACAACGGGGACTTGGAAAGGCTTGGATCCCTCCTTAGGCCTCCAGATGCCCCGTGGGTCCCTGAAGGCAGGATGAATCTTGGCATCTCTGTCTTGACTTTGTATCTTCTCCTTTATTACCTTAGACTTTGTGGCCTGCTCAGCTCTGCACGTAGGCACGTTAATCATTTAAGAAGTGTTCATCTAAAAACTGGTAATACAAGGTGGATTGGCCCTAAATTTTCCTGACCGAGCGCATCCCCCTTCAAGGCTGAGACGGGATTTGCAGGGCCATTCCACGGTCAGCCTTTACAGGCTCCTGCTCCAGGCCCCGGAGTGAGGTCCTCAGGCCTCTTTCGTCACCTTCCAGGAACGGCAGGAGACGTGCGGACGGATCACCCCACTACCACCACCCTAGGCAGGAGCCATTATCTCCTAGGAGTTCAATCTCCCCTTCCAGGAGCACAGGTCTGATAAACAGCTGAGCAACAAGATAAGACCTTTCCCGGGGCCACCACGAAACTGGAACTGAAATAGCGATCAACGAGGCCACAGTCTGACCAAGACTGCTGAATTATGCAGACCCCTCGCCCCCTGCCCCAATTCTCTATTAAAACCCACAGTTCATGGCAGTGTCCCGAAGACAGGGCTGAGACCTGGATTTCACTTTGCCTTCCCACTGTGGCCGAGTTGACCACAGTTCTCTCTGCTTTCCACCTTTGACCTTTTGCCTGGCTTTTGGGGTGAGTGGCTGGACCTGGTCAGTTGGATCCTGTGGAGTGAGGCCTCTGGTGACGGGGAGGAGGGTAAGGATAAAGGAGGCACGTGCAGGAGGTGACGTTCAGGAAATGAGGTCAACAGTGCACCTCAACTCTCTTAAATCTGCCCTCTAGGAAGAGTTCTTAGGCATTTTCCCAATTGCCCCACCATTAATTTTTTTTTAAATCACTCTTATTCAAATTTTTGGTACCAGGGATGGAACCCAGGGGTGCTTCACCAGCGAGCCATATCCCCAGTCCATTTTGTGTTTTATTTTGAGACAGGGTCTAAGTTGCTTAGGGCCTCACTAAGTTGCTGAGGCTGGCTTTGAACTTGCAATCCTTTTGCCTCAGCCTCTGGAGCTGCTGAGATTGCAGGTGCGCACCACTGTGCCTTGCCCATCATTAAGTTTTTTGTTTGTTTTTTTAAAGAGAGAGAGAGAGGGACAGTGAGAGAAAGAGAGAATCAATTTTATCTAGTTTTTCATGTGGCTTTTGTTGCTCCGACATTTCGTTGCGTACGTGGTGCTGGGATTCGAATCCGCATCCTTGCGCCTGCTAGGCAAGCACCGTCACCACTGAGTCACCGCTCCAGCCCCCATCATTAAGTTTTAATACCACAGATAAGCTGCATATCTGGTTGTGTTCTGTAGACGGTAACAAACCATCCCCCCAAGAACTGATTTGGCTCCATCGGGTGCCAGATTGGCTCCACTGGGCACGCCTGACTTCGGAGTTCTTGTGAAGCCCTCAGGAAGTCTTTAGAAGCCTTCGCAGCTCCCCACGGAAATGGGTGTTGCTTTGCAAACTGCCCCAGCCCCAGCCATGCACAACTAGTTTCAGCGACTCAAATGTTCAAACCCTCTAGAGCCAGCAACTCACTTCCTTCTCTGTGCTCCACCCCAGGTCCACTCACCTGACGCAGCCTCAGGTCTCAGCTTACACACCAGCGGCGCCCCAGCACCTCTCTGCACCTTCCCGGACTTGCCACTGAAATGGCCAGTATGGGGTCATTGGTGCACTGTATTTGGGGCCACAGCTGGATGGCACTCTCTACATGTGAAGATCATGCCCTCTGTGTCCTTTGTCAAATTTTTACACTTAGCACACAGTTTGGCACAAAAAAGCACCAATGATGTAATCAATTAACCAATAACTTACCCCATCTCTCCCCTCCTACCGCTTAGCTACTGAAAGGTAAAACAATATCCCCAAATATTGTGGCTTGAAACAACCACCAGTTAGTTCATGAGTTAGCAAGACAGTTAGATAATTCTTTTTATTAAGATTTCAATATAGGGGACTGGAGCAGTGGCTTGGTGGTTACGGGTTTCTTGCCCGGCATGCGCAAGTACACGTGTTCAAACCCCAGCACCCATGTACACAACTAAGTGTCAGAGCAACAAAAGCCATGTGAAAAACTCCATAAAAATTGATTCATTCTCTCTCTCTCTCTCTCTTTGAAAAAAAAGAAGATTTCAATATGAGGGGCTGGAGCGGTGGCTCAGCAGTTGCAGCGCTTGCCTGGCATGCGCAAGGACGTGAGTTCAAATCCCAGCACAATGTACACAACAAAGTGTTGGAGCAGCAAAAGTCACATGAGAAACTAAATAAAATTGATTATCTCTCTCATTGTCCCTCTCTTAAAAAAAAAATTTCAATATGAGGTATCCCCCAAAAGCTCATGGGAGACAATGCAAGTAGGTTCAGAGGTGAAATGCCTAGGAGAGCTCTGACCTAGTCAGTGGATTAATCCACAGATGTGGATTAACTGGGTGGTAAGTGTAGGCAGGTAGGGTAAGGCTGGAGGAAGTAAATCACTGGGGGGGTGTGCCTTTAGGGATCAGGGTTTACATTTTGACCCTGGTGAATGGAGTGTCCTTCTCCCTGTCCCTCTCCTTCTTTGTTGCTATGTCCTGAGTTGCTTACCTCTGCCACATCCTTCCTCTATAATGTTCTGCAACACCTTTGGCCTGGAGCTACTGAGTCAGTCAACCCTGCACTAAACCTCTGAAGCTGTGAGCCCACAATTAACTATTCCTCCTCTGCATCATTTCTTTTTGGTCACAGTGATGCAAAAGTTGACTGAAATAGAAATTGGTACCGAGAAGTGGGGTCGTCACTGTGACGAACCTGACCATGTGGTTGAGAAGTCCTTGGATTTGGTTCATAGGGGTGGTGGGGTTTAGTGGGGAGGAAGTTTTAAAAGTTTAGAGATGCAAGCTGGAAAAGCTTTAGAATGTTGTTAGTGGAGTTTAACGGGCAATTCTGGTGGGAGCTCAGAAGACCAGAATGCTGATAGGACTAAGGAGAGTGAAGCTGGGCTCATGGGAGTTGAAGGAGACAGACTCTTGGAAACTGGACTAGAGGCCATTCATGGAATGTTCTGGCAAAGTTGACTACATTTTGCCCATGTCCTGTGACTTTTTGAGACTGAATTTAAAGGTGATGGACTAAACCTGGCAGAGGAAATTTCAAGGCAGCACAGCATTCGGGCTGGCGTGGACACTGACGTCATCTTTTGGCCAAGTTTACTATGCTAATCAGAAACAGAAAGCAAAGCAGAAATATTTGAAAAACTTGTAGTGTGGCCAGAAAAATGTGAATAAAACTGGGGATAAGGGAGGCTGGGGCGGTGTGGCTCAGCGGTTATAGCGCTTGCCTGGCATGTGCAAGGATGCAGGTTTGAACCCCAGCACCCCGTCATCAAAGACACGTTGGAGCAATGACAGCCACGTGAAAAACTAAAGTTGATTCTTTCTTTCACTGTCCCTCTCTCTTAAAAAACAAAAACAGAAGCAAACAAACAAAAAATTCATACCATCATCACAGCAGCTGTACCATTTTATACTTCTATCAGTAATGCACAAAGATTCCAATCTCTTGGGGCTATAACGGTGGCTCGGTGGTTACGGCGCTTGCCTGGCATGCGCGAGTACAAGGGTTCAAACTCCAGCACCATGGGCACAACTAAGTGTCAGAGCAACGAAGGCCATGTGAAAACTCAATAAAAATTGATTCTCTCTCTCTCACTGTCCTCTCTCTTACAAAAAAAAGATTCCAATGTCTCCGTCTCCTTCTAACAGTGTTGTTTTGGGTTACATCTATTTTTTTCCACATTTTTCATTGGTATATTATAACTGAATGTATTTGAGGGGATTTGTTGTTACATATTCATACATGCACACAATATGACAATACAGTCTGGCCAATGTCACTCCCCAGCCCGTCCCCTGTCATTTTGTTTTTTAAGTCAAGCATTTTCATGAGTGTGAAGTGGTAACTCACTGTGGTTTTGGTTTGTATTTTCCAAATGATTAGTGATGCGCAGCATCTTTCATTTGTACATTTATAGTTTTGATTCTTCCATTTAGATCCTTGATCTATTTTTTTTAAGAGAGAGGAAAAATCAATTTTATTTATTTTTTCATCTGGTTTTTGTTTCTCCAACACTTAGTTGTGTACGTGGTGCTGAGGTTTGAACCTGGGTCCTCAGGCATGCCAGGCAAGTGCTCCAACCGCTGAGCCTCGCTCCAGCCCCTCCTTGATCCATTTTGAGTTAGGATTATTTACATGGTGGCAGGAAGCCAACATCGTTCCATTTGCGCCTGGTTATCCAGTTTCCCAGCCACATTTGTTGAAGAGTCTGGCCTTCCCCATTGGCTGGTCTTGGCATTCTTGTAAAAAGTCATCTGGCCTTTTACACAAGGGTTTCTTTCCTGGTTGCCTGTTCTATTCCATTGGTCTGTTTGTCTGTCTTTATGTCAGGGCTAAACCATTCTGATTACTGTAGCTGTGGGTAACTTTCGAAATCAGGGAATGTGAGTACTCCAACTTTATTTTTCTCTTATAATTGCTTTGGCTATTCAAGGCTGTCTTAGTTAGTTATTTCATTGCTGTGACTAAAAGACCTGACAAGAACAATTTTAGGAGGAAGAGTTTATTCAGGGGCTTGGAGGTCACAGCCCATAGAAGGGTGGCTCTTCCTTGGGGCTCCAGGTGAGGAGGACATCATGGTGGAAGAGTGTGGAGCCAAGAGCTCAATGCATTGCCAGGAAGCAAGGAGAGAGACTCCACACACCAGATACAAAGTATACACCCCAGAGACCTGCCCCCCAGTGACCCACTTCCTCCAGCCACACCCTACCAGCACGTAGCTTAACTCACTAATTAGGTTAAAGCTCTCAGAACCTAATCATTTACCTCTAAGCATTTTTGCATTGTCTCACCCAAGCTTTTGGGGGACAGCTTTCATCCAAACCATAACATCCCCACCCTGCCCTCAAAAGCTCATGACAATCCCACAATGCAAAATACATTCAGTCCATTTCCCAGAGTCTTAACCTAGTCTTAACAGTTCCAAGATTGTCCAAAATTGCAAGTCCAAAGTCTCCCAGAGATCCAAGACAAACTCCCTGTGTGAGCGCCTGTAAAAATCAAGTCACGTATGTTCAGTGTATGAAGGCATACAGCAAATACTTCCATTCGGAAAACACGGGGCCTAGAAGCAAGGGATGGGACCAAAGCAGACCGAAATCCAGCTGGGCGAACAGTCCTGTAGCTCCACGCCTGGCATCGGAGGGAGCAAGTGGCATTGTGCAGCTCCCCTACCTCCGCCATGGCCTGCTGGCCGTGTCCTCCTGGCCTCTGTTGGCTTGGCTGTGCTCCATTCCCGCAGCTCTCCTCAGCAGAGATTTCACAGCACTGGTGTTTCTTCATCTTGGGGGTCTCCACTTCTGCGTCCTCACATCTCCATGCATTGCCCTCTCAGAGGCTGCCCGCGGGGACTCTGGCCCTGGGGCACTTTGCCGGCCTGCCAGGCCTTCCTTTGATGTTGTGTTGGAAGCCTCCGTGACCCCAGCATCTTGCAGTCCGCAGAACCGGCACCACATTGCTCCTGCCAAGGTCTGCTGCCACCCCAAGCAGCAGCCAAGCCCCCAGGGACCCTGGCTGCTAAAACCTCCTAGAGTCTGGGTGCTAAGCATGTTGAAAAACCTTCCTAGGCCCCCTTGTGCAAGCAGGGTGCCCCACTGGTCTCTTCTCAAAGGAATTTTTACTCCCTTGAGGCTGAAACGAATGTGGTCTTACCAATTCCTGAGATGCACTCAAGCCATCTTTCTCTCTGCCCCAGAGCAAAGTCTAGAATTCCGTTAGTGGCTGTAATGTCTTTAACAACTGCAACTTATTTAGCCCCAGTTTTACTCCCATCTTTCAAGTCCCAAGTTTTTCAAATCTTTCTGCTCCTGAATATCACAAAATATTTGGCTAAAAGCCATGAACAATACCCATGCTGCCGCCTGAATGCTGTACTACTTAAAAATTTCTTCTGCCAGATTAAGAAGTCCATTGCTTTTAAAATCAGACTCACAGAAAGTCTCAGGACATGGGCAACACACAGACAACCTCTCAGCCAGAACATAAGAGGAATGGCCTCTAGTCCAATTCCCAATGGTGACTTCCTTCTCGGACACCTCTTGAGCCCTGTCTTTACCTAGCACAGACCTATAGGCATTCTCCCCCCAGAATCGCCCATTAACCTCCGTTTACAACAATCTAAAACTCATCCAGCTTGCACTGTGGAACATCTCAAAATTCCCACAAATTCCAGAAAGCTCCAAAAGCTTCTGAACCACATGGTCCAGTTAGTCACAACAATGACGACAGTTCTAGGCACACATTTCTGTTTAACCAGCTTTTCACTGCTGTGACTAAAAGACCTGACAAGAACAATTTTAGGAGGAAAAGTTTACTTGGGGGCTCACAGTTTCAGAGGTCTTAGGCCATGGAAGGTTGGCTCCATTCCTTGGGTCTCCAGGTAAAGCAGAACATCATGGCAGACAAGTGTGGTGGAGGGAAGCAGGTCAAGGCCTTGCCAGGAAGCAGAGGGAGACCACGCCAGACACAAAATATATCCTCCAAAGGCACGCCCCCCAACGAGCCACCTCCTCCAGCCACACCCCACCTGTCAGGGGATTAGCTCACTGATAAGTTAAGGCTCTCATAACCCAGTTGTTTCACCTTAGCCTTCCTGGATTATCACATATGAGATTTGGGGGGACACTTCACATTCAAACCATAGCAAAGACCCCTTGAGATTCTATGTGAATTTTGTGAATGTGAATAACAATAATGACCAAGTTTTAGACATTTTTTTTTCAGTGCTGGGATGGAACCCAGGGAACGCTCGTTACCACTGAACTATATGCCCAGTAATCAAGCCATGTTTTCATTTCCGAGCTCTTTCATTTTTCGGTGGAAGGGTTGGTCACAAACAAAACACTCATTAATGAGAAGGATATATATTTACATTTTGGTTTATTTTACATCCTTCCTTGTCCGACAAAAGGAGTTGAAGTGGCTAATAAAACTGCAGCAACACAGAACACAAAGACAAATACTTATGGGGATTGGAACGTGAGTTTAAAGCGGGGGTGGAGGGGTGGCAAGGAGCAAGACTGTCCCACAGATGAGAATATTTTACTGTCTCACGCACGCACTGGCAGGAGGCTGCCCTGCAAATCCTCAAAGGATTGAAACATGACTCATTCTCCATAAAATCTCAGTCAGCCACATGCGCAAGCCCGAGACCCCAAGAGAAGCAGCACCCTCAGAGAGATCCCTGCAGTTCACATGCTCACAGACCTGCATGTGGAGCTGTTGGCCCAGGGTCCCTTGATGCACACCTTAATGCTGAATTGGGATTCCATGAAGGCCTTTCTATGAGGCTAAAACAGAGCAGTCCGATTGTGCAGCTCCGGGAAGCTGGATTTAATACCAGAGTAGAATTCAGACAATCTGGAAGAATGAAAGCTACAAAACTGATGTTCCTAAATGCTGTTCTGGTAAGCTGCACATTTTATACAAGATTCGTGGCAGCGAAATGGAGATCAGAAACTTTGGCCAAAAAGAAAAAGAAAATGGAGGTAAATTGTCACAGGGGGCGGGGCTTAGCTCAGAGGCAGAGCGCTTGCCTAGCGTGTGCAAGGCCCCAAGTTCGGTCCTCAGCCCTGAAAAAAAAATTGTCAT
The DNA here is from genome assembly GCA_004027875.1 of Aplodontia rufa. Lineage (NCBI taxonomy): Eukaryota > Metazoa > Chordata > Mammalia > Rodentia > Aplodontiidae > Aplodontia > Aplodontia rufa. Next base: position 18,649 of record PVKS010019418.1, on the reverse strand, counting down.
AGTGGCCTAGATCGAAATGCTCTAAGAACCAACCTGATGAAAAGTAAGGTTAAGTTTGTCCTAGAAAAATGAAAGAGCCTAGCTTCCTTCTGAGTCAGCTGCTCCATATATAAAATGGACCGTTCCATGCCTCTTCTTAAGACCCCCAAGGGCCTCCATTCCTCTTCGTGTGAATCCAACGTCCCCTTCAGCCTTCAAGACCCTGAGGGGTCTGGTCTGTCCCTGCCTCATCTCCTGCCATTCTTAGGCTTCCTGTGACACTCCTACCCCACCTTCATCCTTTTCCTTAATCTACCAAACTGTGCCTCCGAAGGGAATTCTTACAGATGTTACAACATGTTGAACCTCACAAACACTACGCTAAGTGCAAAAAGCCACCCACAAGGGATACCTAGAGTAGCTGAATTCATAAAGACAGAACACAACGGCAGTTCTCACGGTGCAGGGAGAGGAAAGAGAGTCACTGTTCAATGAGAGGTCAAAGGTTCTGGAGACTGATGGCGGCAACAGCTGCCCAACAGTGTGAGAGTTCCCCTGAACTGTGTACCTAAAAATGCTTAAAACAGAAAATTCTGTTATATGTCATTTCACCATGTTAAAAAAAAAAAAAGAAACATTTTTGAAGAAAAAAGGGGCCTATCACGTTCCATGAAGCCCAGGTCTGAAGGTTGCAGGAAGAGGAAGCACCATGGGGACGGAAAGGAGAGAAAGGCAGGTCGAGGTAGGAGGGGGCCTAGGAAGCTAAGGGTCAGCCAGGAAACCTCAGAAGAGGGCTGCTCAAGTTAGAAATCTTCAAGGCAGTCAGCCGGAGAAAGGGCCACCAGATGTGCTTTCACTGATGACCCACCAAGAGCAGGTTCCATTGACTCACACAGACATAGATATTATTGGGGGGGGGGGTTTTAGATGACTGTGTGGGAGATCGGAGAGGCCGTAACGCAGGGGGGAAATGAGCTTCGAGACACACCTTGGAACGCTGTCCTGGTAGTATGAAGTGCGGCAGAGAAGAGGGCACGGAACCAACCCGAGCCATACACGAGGAGGGGTGGTGCTTCTCAGCTTCAGCATTTCCGAATGCATCAGTTCTGGGATTGTTTCCAACACCCTTCTGGTGCTTCAGTTGTTGTTTTCTTTACAATTGACTTTAAATGGACTTATTTTAAAAAATTAAGTCAGTGGGTTTTGCTTTTGCAGTGCTGGGGACTGAACCCAGGGCCTTGTGTGTGCCAGGCCAGTGTTCCCCCTCTGGGCTGCATCCCTAGTCCACACGGATGGTATCTTGAGGGACACTGTATAACACAGCCATCAACGGCAGTGAAGTGTCACTTCCCCCAGATAGACGGTAATCCACAAAACTAAACACAAAGGCAAAAAAAGAAATACAATTAATGCAATGAAAGCCTTTCTCACGTCAGCTGGGGACTGCTGCCGTTCTGTTAGTGAAGTGTGAACACATTCTGACTTCAACCTTTAGTGAAAACCAAAAACAACACAGCTCCTACTCACAAAATCCATTCACACACACATGGAAATGAAGCGCAAGAAACCAATACTAACCTCACTCCTGGTAATGGGCTACGGTCTACGTCTTGTTTAGTGAATGGATTTTAATCCACTAAATTGACTCACCACTGACCACTGATCCCAAGGTTTCAAGAACTCTCGATTGGTGAATATTACAGAAAAGCTCAAGAAACACATTAATGCCCTATCATCTCCTTGAACTGAGATGTGAGAGGCAACGGCTTTCTCACTTGGCGACTCATTCATTTCAGGCTCTCGGTGACCGCCACCCCAGGCATGGCACAGGGGACAGCACATGTGCTAGGAGCACTGAGCTGAGCCTTCTGAATGGGGAGGAGGCTGCAGTCACCCCAGCCGAGGGTTCTGCGGGCCTCCTCCCTGCCCTTGCTGCACATGCAGTTTAAGCTCACGGCCCCCATCACACAACCAAAACTCATCAGGAGTGGACAGGCCTTACGTGTCTGAGTGGTGGAGGTTTCACTCAGGGGCCCTACTAACCTCCATCATAACTGTGTGGGTTTCCTATTGTTGCTGTAACAAATTACCACAAACCTAGTGGCTTAAAGCACCACAAATGTGTTCTCTTACAGTTCCAGAAGTCAGAAATCTGTAATCAGTTTCGCTAGGCTAAGGTCAAGTTGTCAGCAGGGCTGGTTCCTTCTGGAAGCTCTGGAGAACCCGCTTTCTTGCCCTTGCAAGCTTCTACATTCCTCATCTTCTGGCCACTTCCTCCATCTCCAAAGCACACCTCTCCACAGTCTGTCTCCCACTGCCTTGTCTGTCATCTCCTCTTCCCTTTCCAATGGGCCGAGATCACATCAGGCCCCCGGGTAATCAAGGAGAACTCATTTCAAACCCTTGCCTTCATCAGGCTCGCAGCCCTCTTTCTCACAGAAGCTACTGTTCCGCAGGTTCTGGGGATCAGGCTGTGGACACTGTAGGGCCTTTATTCAGCCTGCCACAACAACCAGGAGGAGCATGTAATTTAGCAGGCTAATCTGGTAAGGGCACAAACAGGAGCAGAGAAGAGCTCCAGCAACGCTGTGGGTCAAGGGTCAGGTGCTATGGTAAACAGGACTCAGAGGAGTGAATCCCCAAATGGACTCCAAGTCGTGAAGGTCAGAGCAGGATTCAGGATCCTCGGTTTCAGCTGTTATAGAGGTGACCCTGGTCCACTGTGTGGAATGCAGAACGGCATCAGACTACGAGCAGAGGTCCAACACACAGGCATTTGGCAAGTGAGATTTATTTAAAGAACAAATCAGGAACAAGAACCAGTGCGACCACCTTCATAAGTCAGGTTTTCCAGAATGTGGGATGAGATCAATGGACGTGGCCTACACTCCTGCCTGTCACTCAGGAAGCTCCGTGCAGCCCTGGGAAGACAGCTTCCGCCTCCAGCTCACCGGGAACTTTCAACAGATTAACAAGTGATCTCCTTCAGACCTGAGGGGAGGAAGCACACAGACGCCTTCAGAGACTCAGAGACCCTCACTGCGAGACCACCAGGCTGGTTCTCGGCCCCAGGAGTGTCCCCCAGCAGTGTCGCCACTGTAGCTGTCTCCTGCTGTGTGAAAGGCGATGTCACAAGGAAACCAGAGGCTGGGCAAGGTTCTGTTTATGGGTAGTTTAAAAGGGATTAGGAAAGCATTATAACAATTTATGGGCTCTCTGCAATAAAAGTCCAAATCTACCCTTTCAGGGCTGAACTTTGAGCGAATGCAGAAATGGTTTTTCACCATGCACACACAAGCAGTTAGGCAGAGGGTGGGGTCAAAAGAAGTCCCTTACATTAAAATGGGCAACTTATTGTTTCTCTATAAAAACCAGAGTTAGGCTTTGGATACAGTTCTCACCTAGCATACAAGGCCCTGGGCTCAATCCCTAGCACCACAAAGGTGTGTTCGGGGGGCAGGGATAACTAGAGTTCCACATTCCCAAAAGCACAGGAAAGTTGAATAAATTCAGACATAGTCACACGACAGGACTCAATAAAGCCATTAACATCAACAGCTTTTAGTATAAGGGGAAAATGTTAATGTTATCATGTTTTGTTTTGTTTTGTTTTTTAAAGAAAGAGAGGTAATGAGAAAGAGATAGAGGGATGGAGGGAGGGAGAGAGAGAGAGAAAGAAGCAATTTTTTATTTAGTTTTTCACGTGACTTTTGTTGTCCTGACACTTCATTGTGCACGTGGTGGTGGGATTCAAACCTGTGTACTCACTCATGCCAGGCAAGTGCCATAACCACTGAGCCACCACTCCAGCCCCTAATGCTATCATGTTAAGCTGAGAAAAATAAAATTTATATAAATTCAACTTTATTAAATATAAGACAATATCTAGAAAGATGCAGCTCATGCCTATTATCCCAGCAGCTCAGGAGGCTGAGACAGGAGGATTACAAGTTCAAAGCCAGCCTCACCAACCTGGCAAAGCCTTAAGCAACTCAGTGAGACTCTGTCTCAAAATAGAAAATAAAAAGGGCTGGGCATGTGGCTCAGTGGTTAACCACCCCTGAGTTCAACCCCTGGTACCAAAAGAAAGAAGAAGAAAAAAAAGATAATATCTAGAAAAAACGGGGGAAAAAAGAAACTAGAGGTTCTCTTGGAATAATACAGGTAAATATAGTACAGGTGAATTTTCTCTGCCACACTTTTCAGTAAACAAATTACTTTGTTTAATAAATGGGGGAGGATGACAATATAAAAGCACACCAATAAGTGATCTTTAAATTAAAAACAAGTTGGAAAAAATTTTGCGGGCTGAACTGCCCAGCTGGGTAAATTCATAAGCAAATAGAAGATAAACCCAAGCAGGCTGATTACAAGTCTCATGTCAACCTGGTATTCTCATACAGGGGACAGTCCTGGCCTCTCAAGGTCTTTGCTCTCTACCAGCTATCTGAGTGAGGTTGCATGTCATTCAGATCACACCTGTAGGATGCATGAAGGGCAGCTACAACCCGGGCCCAGCCTCTAACATGGTTTCCACTGGGCTAGAGAAAACACTAAGGAATACTTGCCAGGGAAGCAAGACCAATGTGAGGAAGGTGAGAAGGAGTTGCTGATCAAAGCCAAGACAACCACACACTGAGCTGCGGATCCATGCTCGCCCCATGGCCTACTCCGCCACCGCCAGGGAACTGCACCTCAATCTCAAAGAGGAGGGAGAAGTTCAACCCACAGCTGCACGGGCTTGTGGGAGAGGAGGATGATTTGTATATTTACCACCTAGTAAACCTGATGAGAAAGACAAACACTGGGTGCTTTGATTAAGATGATCACTTTAGGGCTGGAGCAGTGGCTCAGCAGTTCCTGGTACGACCCCAATACTACGTACACAATGCAACAAAGCCACATGAAAACCTAAATAAAGGGGCTGGAGCGGTGGCTCAGGGGTTACAGCACTTGCCTGGCATGCACAAGGACCTGAGTTCAAACCCAGCACCACATACACAACGAAGTCTCAGAACAATGAAAGCCACGTGAAAAACTAAATGCAATCAATTCTCTCTCTCTCTCTCTCCCTGTCCCTCTCTCTTTAAAAATCCCCCCCCCAAAAAACCTAAAATTGACTCTTTCTCACTGTCCCTCTCTTAAAAAAAAATTATCACTTTAAGCCCTCAAAGTCCTTAACCTTCCACCTACAGAAATTCCACAGCAGACAGAAATTCCGCAGCAGACCTGCTGAGGTTTGGCTGGTTGCTTTGGGATTCGTGGCTTATTTAAACAGCTCCCATGCTGGAGTAAGGGTTCAGTGGTTTGAGTGCTTGCCTGGCACGCATGAGGACCCAGGTTTGAACCCCAGAACCACATACACAATTAAATGTCAGAGAAATAAAGGCCAGATTAAAAAAAACAATAAACTTATTTTTTTCTTTCTTTCACCCTCTTAAAAAAAAAAAAAAAACAGTTCTCCTGATTTCTATGCTATAAAAGTCCAGATGTTATAACCATGAATTCTCGGAATAAGCTCATGGCATACAGAGGTCTCCAGTTCTTTTTGAGCCTGGAGTCCCGGGTACGCCTTTCTTTCTCTAGAGAAGAAGCATTCCCCATTTCTATACCAAAGCGACGACATGATCTGTACCAAGTTCCTGTCCTCCTTTGGTCGCCCAGCACAGGCAGTAGTGCTGCATTAGCTGCTCCAGAAGCTCCATCTCATCCAGGAACTCCAGGGACTCGATCCTGTGCAGAGACAGACAGCAAAGTGCGATTCAGACAACTAAAAACATGCACGGTGACAGATAATCCACGGTCACCAAACGCAGAAATGTTCACGACAATTAACTGAAAAGCAAGCAGGGTTGGAGTTCAGCTCCGTGGCAGAGTGCGTGCTGAGCACGTGGGAGGCTGCAGGTTCAATCCTTAGCACCATGCGGAGGGGAAGAAGGGGGAGGAACAACAAAGTCAAAATGCAAGTGACAAACCAGAAAAGTATATTTTTATAATTTTAATGCAAAAGACTGATTTCCTTGCTATGTCAAAAGCTATTGAATTTTGATAAGAAAAATTTTTAAAATTCATTTTAAAGATGGGGAAAAGACCATCTTTCCAGTACAATGGAAAAGAAAAACAAAAGAGATTTGCAATCTCATTTGTGAGAGAAGAAATCTGAATGAAAACACAAGATACTATTTCCACTATCCAACTGACAAAAATCAAAAAGCCTGATGTACATTTCAGGGAAAGACACAGGGAAAAAGACGCTCTCTGAGTTTTTCACATGGCTTAAGTTGCTTTGACACTTAGTTGCGTACGTGGATTGCTGGGGTTTGAACCCGTGTCCTTGTGCATGCCGGGCAAGCACTGTAACCACCGAGCTACCGCTCCAGCCCCTAAAGACACTCTCTGAAATATCAGTGGAATTACGAAACAGCACAATCTCTCTGGAGGTAATCTGATTGTCTCCATCAATCTTTAAAATGTACACCCTCTAACTCAGCAATTGTCTTTAAGAATTTATCCCAAGTATGTGCAAAGATAAATACTCAAGAGCAGTCATTATAGCATCAGGGCTCCAACGTAGTAACAAGCAAAAAACTATCAACTAGAAAAGACAGGCTGAACAAATTAAAACATTCACACAATAGGAGGCAATGCGGTCATTTGGAGGAGGTCCTATGCGTTAACATGGAACGGCTTCTAAGATCACGGAACTTCATAAGCGCGTTGCTCAGCAAGGAATACCTGCATAGCATACTACTATCTGAGCAAAGGAAGAACGAGGGACACGCATGCCAGTGTGTGCACAGGATAATTTTAGGAAATACTGAAGATACTAGAAATGGTGATTGCCTTTCGAGAGAGAAAGCGGTAGACTACTAGTGACGGTGGAGGAGGAGGATTTTCTTTTTCTTTTTACTCTATAATGTTTTGTTATTTTAAATATTATATGCATGTATGACTTCACCAAAAAAGCATTTTAAATGCAAAGTGTTAAAATATACACACAGATGAAAACATGCACAAATACAGAAACAGCTTTTACAAACTCTTTCTGCTGAAGTACAGGCACACCATGGGGGAAAATTTAGGCATTACAGAAAAGCACACAGAAGAACGTTTAAGAATGATCCACACGCCCTGGAATCACAACTGCGTGCCGCCATTCGTCTAGGCTTTGTTTACACGCGTGCAACTGTGTGGGCCTGTGCAGACGCTTGCGAGAGCCTGCCTGTGCATTCACTCCTGACTTGGTGTGCAGGTCTGAGGACCGCTGTCTATAAGGTGAGAACGACTGTCCATATAGCACTTGCTTGCCTCCCATTAATCTCCCCCAAAGACGTCTGTTATGGTTTAGAAAAGTATCCCCCAAAGGCCATGAGTTGTAGGCTTGGTCCCCAGGGCAGCATGACTGGAAGGTGGCAGTGGTAGGTCGTCAGGTCACCGGAGGAGTCATGAGGTCTAAGGAGAGTGAGACTGAGCCCCTTCCCTCCTCTTTTGCTTCCTGAGCACAAGATGAGCTGTTCTGCGCTGACACATGCTCTCACTAGGACGTGCAACCTTGCCGCAGGACCAAGTAACTGGGCCAACTGACTGGGTACGAGAACCTCTGAAACTACGAGACCAGATAACCGTTTCTCTTCATAAACTGATCATTTCAGGCATTTATTATATTAATTAAAGCTGACCTAACGCAGAAATATTGGTACAGAAGGTAAGGCAGTCATTGCCCTTCGTATAGACTTGATGATGTAGAGAAGCCTTTGGAACTGGATTGCAGGAGTTTGGAAAAGTTGGGAAGGCCATGCTAGAGAGCCTAGAATGCTGATTTTTATTTTTGTTTTTTTAAAGAGAGAGGGACAGTGAGAGAAAGAGAGAGAGAGAGAAAGAATCAACTTTATTTAGTTTTTCACATGGCCTTCGTTGTGTTCATGGTGCTGGGGATTGAACTCACGGCTCTGTACACACCAGGCAAGCACCGTAACTGCAGAGCCATCACTGCTCCAGCCTCTAGAATGCTGATTTTCAAAAGCAGACACTGGGGCTGGAGCAGTGACTCGGTGGTTACAGTGCTTGCCTAGCATGCACAAGGACACGGGTTCAAACCCCAGGCCCACATACACAACAAAGTGTAGGAGCAATGAAAGCTACATGAAAAACTAAATAAAATTGATCCTCTCTTTCTCACCCACCCCAACTCTCCCTCTCTCTTAAAATATAAAAAAACATAAAGCAGACAGTAAGACTATGCAGATGAGGTTTCAGATGGAAATGAGGACTCTACTGAGAAACATAGAGGTTATCCTTATTACACTGTGGCAAAAAATCTGGTCATATTTGGTCTGTGCTCTGAGAGCCTGTGGAAGGCCAAGCATGAAGGTGATGGACCAGTCTATCTGGCAGTGTAAATTTCAAGGCAGCAGCGCACACAAGAAATAGCACCAGACAGACTTACAGTAAGAGGAAGAAGCCAAATGGAACAGAGAGGAAAACTGAAAAGTTTGCAGCTTGGCCAGAAAAGGAGAGCACGTGAAGTGTGGGCCAAGGAAAGCATGGTAATGAGCACTTACAGGAAGAAGCCAAGTGCTCTGCATCGGTACAACAGAGGGACAGCTCAGCACCCCAGGAATCTGAAAAGCCACCCCACCTGTGTTATATGCCCAAAGGTGTAAAAAATGCAAAATCGCTTCAAACTTCCTTTGAGGAAAGAGTCCACGGGTTCACTGCTCTCCCGGTCTCTTCCTCTTCTCTGCTTTCTGGTTGTGAGGTAAGCAGTCTGGCTGTGCCACACACTTCTGCCATGGTGTGCTGCTTCACCACAGATCCAAAAAATGCAGTCAACAGATCATGGAGTGGAACCTCCACAATTGGAAGGCAAAATAAACTTCTTCACTTTATAAGCTGATCCCTTCAGGTATCTGTCACAGTAACAGAAAGCTGACTAACACAACATCTAGGCAATTACTTAACAGAGTTCTAGAAAAAATCCCCAGCACCATAATGAAGGCTCCAGGAATGTTGATTACCAAGTGCAACTCTCAGGACACACCACTGATTATGAGGCTGTTCACTAGGATGTGTGCTTCCAAGGACAGGCACATTTTTTGGTCTATTTTGATCACTGTTGTGCCCGGCACACAGCAGGCACTTGGCAGTTAGGAAAAGAATGAGCCCACCTTATCATCTCTATACTCCACAGTACTGAGAAACGCAGACACGAACTTTGTGACATTCACAGAGCTCAGAAGGCTGTTCAGCTGGGGGTGGCAAGCGGCAGGGGGTGGGCAGAGCAAAGCCCGGTCCATCCATCACTGGCCTGTTAGGGTGACAAGCTCCTCTTGACAAAACGCCACTGCCTTGTGCAACAAAGGACCGCCTCCATAGAAGAGCCGGGTATCTCAACTTGCTACAGCATCCCCAATGCAGAGGCAAGGCCAGGGATAGTCAAAGCAGCTGACTGGTCAACTATCAAGTGAAAACCAGCCCGCCAAAAAGATGCTTCTAGAAGAAGCCAGGAGGCAGAGACTTCATGACTTGCAGACTGCATTTTCTCAGACCTTCAAAGCTTTCATTGCCAATCACTGATGTGCATTCAAGGAAAATCTGATGTTTTTAAATGTTAGTAAGTTCTATGGAAGGGGAAGGCCCAAAATTCTTCTCATGATTTTATAAAGGACTAAAGGACTTCTCAAGATTTAGTAGGTCTTCAAAGGAAAGAAGGAAGCACAAACTAACTAAAAGAACTACAGTGGATGCAAAGCAGATATATATACAGTGATGTTCCCTCCACTGTTGTTTGAAACAGGGAAATTAAAACAAAATACAAGAGCTGGAGCGGTGGCTTAGCAGTTACAGCGCTTGCCCAGCATGCACAAGTACATGGGTTCAAACCCCAGCATCACATACACAGCTAAGTGTTGGAGCAATGAAAGACACATGAAGAACTCAATAAAAATTGATTCTCTCTCTCTCTCTGTCCTCTCTTAAAAAAAAATGCAAGGCACCAAAATTAGATGCCCATTTTTAACTTCTTTAAAATTACTGATATTGAGAACCTGGGCATGGTGGCATACGCCTGTAATACTAGCAATCCAGGAGGCTGAGACAAGTCTGCAAGTTTGAGATCAGCCTTAGCAACTTAGCGAGGCCCTAAGCAATGTAGCAAGAACATGTCTCAAAATGAAAAAATAAAATAAAAAGGACTAGGGGTGTGGCTCAGTGGTTAGGTGCCTCTGGGTTCAATCCCTAGAACAAAGAAAAAGAAAAGAAAAGAAGGGGCTGGAGCAGTGGCTCGGTGGTTACAGCGCTTGCCCGGCATGCGCGAGTACACGGGTTCGAACCCCAGCACCTGCGTATACAACTAAGTGTCAGAGCAACGAAAATCACATGAAAACGCAATAAAAATTGATTCTCTCTCTCTCTCTCTTTAAAAAAAGAAAAGAAAAAAAGAAAAATCAATACTGAAATACTCTTATCAACAGCAATATAATACGACGTATGTAAGCAGAACATGGTAACCCTCAATACTGATACGTAAAGATAAATATGATCTATTTCTAAATTTAAGAAAAAAGGAGGGGGATTTCTATGTGAATATATATAGTAAAGTTTACTGATTCCAAAAACAAAAATTATGCGTCAATGAATATTTATAAGAACAGAAAGAGAAATAACAAAAACCACCTCTGCACAGTGTGACCGCGAGTGCACAATGACTTTTATCTCATCACACTTTGTGCTGCTCAAAACTACTCACAACAATGAACATGCATCTCCTTTACAATGAGGGGAAGGTCCATTTAAAACTACTATCAGAGGTCTTTTTCCCTTATAAATGACGGGACAATGTAATTTTCTTCCCTCTCCAAAACATGGATTATGAAAAATTTCAACTGCAGAGGTTGCTCTGGGATTTTCCAGGTGTGACTGCTTATTTTGACTAAAACAGTCTGAGCACAAGCTCTATCTCACCTAGTAATAGCTATCTGTTACTCTCAGGTTGCTACCAGTATCTAATTTACTTCAAAGTAAGTCTGCATAAAGCTGTTTTTTGTTTTATATTACAGAACACCGGCGGTCTTGCCTTTAATTCCCAACTGATCAGGACAGACCCAGGGCCTGCCAGTCCCGTACCTGATCACTTCGGTTCGCGGTAACCTGCTGTACAGCTCCATCATGTTGATCACCGATGCTGTTTCCCACCCATTCGCCAGGAGCCGTTCTTTCTAAAATGTAATTGAGAAAAATGGAAAATCACAAGGCCTGGTCGTATAAATGTGAACCGCTCTTGAGCACTTTTTGAAAATGATTCCTCTTTCAAAAGCCCATTCTGGCCCCCTTCGTCTTTCTTCTTTTCACTTTTAAAATTTTCTATGCTAAGCACCTATTGTTATCATGGAGGAAAATTAAAGTATATTTAAAGACAAAGAAACAAACTCTTCTCTGAGCAACAGTTTTTAAAGCGTCTGGCAGTCATGTGATTTAAGACATGTCCAAACTAAAGTATTTAAATGGGGGCAGGGGTAGCAGGTGTCTCCAGCAAATATATGACTTTTTAAAAAGGGAGGTGGAACACTACAGATTCAATGACATACAAAGGACATATCAACCATCCAAAAAATGAGGACCATAGGTGGATCCTGATTCAGACACACCAACTATAAAAACTTGTTTTTAAACAGTTGAGGAAAATTCTATGTGGACCCAGTATGAGATTCTGGGAAGAAGTTACTGTCTATCTGTGAGGGGTGATAATGATTTTGACATTAGCCTGAGGGGAGAAAGTCTTTAGTGGTAGAAGATTCACACTGAAATATTGAAGGTGAAGTCACGTGCTATCTAGGGTTTGCCTGAAAATATTCCAATGCCACTACTTAAAAAATCATAGAAAATAATATTGACAAGAAGGTCACTAACTACTGAAGCTGGAAGACGGGATATGGGAATTCACTACGCTCCCAACTCTATGTTTGTTTGAAAATCACAAAATAAAATAAAATTCTGCATAAAGCAGGATTTGCATAATGTAAGTAATAAGGTCATGATATATGAATTTCTGTTTTCTACACCAAGATGTCAAAGCAGGTCTTGGATTATCCTAGCATCAGGGAGCCTCAGCTGCCCATGCCGTGGGTACTCATCAGGGTTTCCTGTACTGTCTCATCTGCAAAGGCAAAGCGTACAAACAGATGTCCCCATCTCTGCCCTCCGACCTGTGACTCTAAAGATTTGCAGGTTTCCACGCCTGCCAGGTCACACTGACGTCTCCGCAGGTTTTCAATCATGATCTGCCCGAACCGATCATCCATGTTCACCTGGGAAGGGAAAGGGGGTCAGCATCACCTAGAGAGTTTGTTTCCCAAATATTCAAAAAACCTAAGGACATCCTATTTTTACAGTTAAGGCTGACGTTTGAGAGGAAGGAGTGGCACCAGCACTTGGAGGGCAGCCCCTGAGCTGCACCCCTGCAGAGCTCCACTGTGCTGCGCCAGCTCCACTGATGACACTGAGGGTGCTACAGACGACTCACATGCATGTGCAAAGATGCAGGAGCCATCTGCAACGTTACACCCAATAGGAAGGTTCTGGAAAGAAAGACCTGCCATCCGGGGTTCAACAGATTCTATTACCTTCATATAATGAAACACCATAGAGCTGTGAGAAGGGAAGGACGATAGCTACAGACAGAGACACAGAATGGCTGAAGGTAAATTCTTAAGAGAGAGAGGAAGGAAAGGAGTCAGTTTTGCTTACTTTTTCTTCTGGTTTTAGTTTTTCCAACACTAACTGTGTGTGTGGTGCTGGGGTTCGAACCAAGGTCCTCATGTGTGCCAGGCAAGCACTCCAACCACCGAGCTACTGCTCCAGCCCCGAAAGTAAATTATTAAGAAGCTATAGAGGAATGTGAACAGAATAGTGCCATCTGCTTTTCAGGGGGGAAAAAATCTCTCTCTCTCATATAGAAATTTCTCATAGAAAATTCTGGACCACAGCAACCACTGCTTCCCAGATCAGAAGACTGAGTTCAAGGTAGGAGAGAGATTTACTTTTATCTAACCTTCTGCATTGCTTGGTTTTTCTACTCTGCACGTGGTGTTGTTTTTGAATTTAAAAAATCTAGCTTAAAAAACCACAAGTAGGGGCTGCAGCAATGGCTCAGCATTTGGAGCACTTGCCCGGCATGCGCAACAACCCAGGCTTGAACCCCACCACCACACACACAATCAAATGTCAGAGAAACAAAGGCCAGGTGAAAAATAAATAAAACTGATTCTCTCCCACACTTTCTCCCTCTCTTAAATACACACACACACACTCAACTACTCTATATACATGCACAAATGCCAGAAGACACATTACTGTTCACTACTGTATCATACACACATACTTAATCACACATAACACAAGGTAACAAAAAGACATCACTTACATCACTTATACAGTATGTAAATTGTTCCCAGAGTTGACACGACAATAATGTCAGGTGAGACAATATTATTTTCTCTTTTTTTTAAAGAGACAGACAGTGAGAAAGAGGGAAAGAGAGAAACAATTTTATTTATTTATTCATATGGTCTTTGTTTCTCCAACATTTAACCGTGTATGTGGTGCTGGGGTTTGAACTACGGTCCTTGCACACTCCAGGCAAGCCCTTTAACAGCTGAGCCATGGCTCCAGCCCCAATATTATACTCTCTTACTGGAAAGTAGGGCTCCTGTGGCAGTGATGATCAGACCCGGACAGAGGTTTGTGAAGACACACTCCACTGTTTTACTGCCTGGGTTGGAGTCCTGGCTTGACAGATGCGAGGCCCTGGGCAAGCACACTCTGTGCCTCTCTGTCCCCTTACCTAAAAAGAAGGTTGGTGCTCATCCCTCCCCTGAAGACTGCTGCCATAACTAAGTACATTAATACAAGTAAGACTCGCAGAACAGTGCCTGGCACGCGGAAAGCACGGCAGAGTTCACGGTCATCACCTTATCATCACCCATGTGCTTTTGTCATCTTGAATAGTCAGGAAATGACTTAAGGCACGTAAGCAATCAATACATGTAGTGAGCTGCTGGAGAATTTGTATCTGTTAGAAAGTTAGTGATTTAAATTACTATGGATGAGATGAGGGCATCAGGTGGGAGCTGAACCAGGCGAGGGGCAGGTGTGGCCAACACACAGAAACTGGGTACTTTTGTACTTTTCCAGGCTTCCTCCAGTGAGACCCAGCATCTCTCCTGTGAGGCTGCGTGAGTGCAGGAAGGACAGAACACACAGGTGAGGCCACAGGGACAAAGCAGCACGCGCCGGAACGAGTGGAAGGTGGCATTCGTTTCCCATGGGGAGGAGAAGCACACAAAGCTGCCCAGGATTTATTCAGCTCCCACCACATCCACTGACCAGTTCAAGAGAGGGAAGGGAGAAATCTCAGCCAACCAAGAACCAAACACGAGAGCCTGAACCAGGACAGGAGCTGGGAAGTCCCTAGGCGCGTGACATGGGGCAAGCCTCTTTACTGCTCTTATCTGTAATGAAACAATGAACTGGAGCTCAGAGAGATAAAGATGACGGCGTGGGTGCTTCTGTGTACATTAACTCACTTCGTCCCCACAATAACCACACAAAGCGGAACTATAATTATTTTCAGGCAAGGAAACAGGCGCAGCGAGCTATGTAACCTATCCATGTCACACAGCAAGAAAGTCTACCTTCAGACTATGATTCTACAATAAATACAACGATAAAGTAAGAAATGGAAAAACTTATAAAGCCTAAGTCAGAAGTTCCAAAAACTCTAGCTAAAAGTTTGCAGGAAGTCAATCAAAAGGATTGCTGGAATCAATTAACAAAGGAGTTATAAGTGGCCAAAGGCAGAAGGAAAAGAAAGAGAGAAAGCTACCACTAGAGTCCTGTGTAGATTCCAAATCTCTGGTGCATCCCTTACCTGTTCATAGTTTATGAGCATGGCTGTCTCGAAAGTGCTGGCTGCCCACTTGAGAAGGTTTGCCGACTGCTCTGGAGTCATGTAAACCAGGACACACTCAGTTATCAGGAGTGTAGGCAATCTTAAGTTAAAAAAGAGAAATAATTGTATTTGTATCACATGAGGACCCCTCTACTCGTACACATGTTGCAATAGTGCCAGGGCAAGTCGCACCCCAGGAAAACCAGAAAGACAACACCACGCGGGGTCAATCGACTCATTACACATGCAGAACGCCATCACAGCCAGAGCTCCACATGGTACAGAGCTGAGCACTGTGCTGCTGACTGCTAAAACGCGACACCTTCTTCCGCTATGCAACATGACAGCGTAGAGTCTCCGTTCATGAGGGGGAGCTTATTTTCCCAGCCCTGGAATCTGGGTTAGTCACGCACTGGGTGTGGTCAGGGCGACACCTGCGCATGTGATACTAGCGAAGTCTGGAGAGCACTGCCACTTGCTCCTCTGCTACTCTCACGCTCCGCTTGGAACAGTGATGAACTGTTGTCCTGCTGTCCACGCAGGAGCAAAGCCTGGGGGTGTCAGCTCTTCCTGGCCCCCAGCGGAAGAACCACCAGCTGCCCCCAGCTCCAGCTGCAACTCAGAATCCTGAGCAACCACACTGTCAACGGCCTGGAGTGTTTTATTCCATGTCACAGGCTGACAGAAGCACTGAGAGTCATGCAGATAATCCCGTTCCCACATCCGCTTCACCATAAAGTACTGCAAACTACACTAGTGCACGCTGATTAGCGAGGCACAAGAAATCAACAACTGATGAAGCAGGAGAAGCAACACACTCCTCAAGAAGGCTCTGAAAGCCCTAAGTCCTGACAGGGGGCACTGCCAGCCAACTGGAGGCAAGTCGCAAGCGCTCTCCTGTTTTAGCTAGCTTGTGCTAGTTTCTTCCTTTACTCAAAACTCAGTGGGGTGCAATCTTCTTGACTTCCTCAATTTAACTCACCTAGGACAGGGTCAGGGCAGACAGGACTGCTGAAGCCTAGAGATTCTCCTGTGACTGCAGAACTCTACTTCACTGATCATCTAACTTTCTCAGATACCTTCACTGGGTCTTCATCCCCTCTGCCCCCTATAGACTGATGATCCTCATGGGTGGCTGCTATTTCTCCAAAAGTAAGTGGCTATTTTTTGCCAGTTTGATTTTAGAATAAATAAACTGGAATCAAATGCTCAACAGCAAGAAAATGGTCAGAAGAACATGCTACATCCATTAATGGATGGCTCCACCGCAGGCCAGGATGCTGCTGCAGAACTGTTTCTAATGACGCAAAAGCTATCCATGGTCCCGAGGCTCAAGCGGCCCAAGCACACACAAGAGTAACTAAACAACCAAATACAATAAGCTGTTTGTTTTCTCTTCACGCAATAACGTATAAGCTGTTCTGCTCATGGCTCCATAGTACCTCAGATTCTTGATGATTTGCCGAGTGAATAAATGCATAAACAAATGTATATGCACACAGATTCTTTCAAAAGTTCTAAATCTATGCATTGCATGTTTGCATTTTAAAGATAATTATTCATAAATTTCAATACAATATTTACTAAGGTGCTGATCTCTAAGAACTGAGATTGGGAATTATCTTTATCTCCTTGGAACCATTACTTAGTTGCTTAGGGCCTAAGTTGCTCAGGCAACTCTCAACCCTCCTGCCTCAGCCTCCTGAGTTGCTGGGATCACAGGTGTACACCACCTTGCCCAGCAATTCTCAGACTTTATCAAATGATTATCAACATCATCAACTGCTCACATCTGCTGTCCATTATTATCCCAATATTGAAAGAAGGAAACTGAGACTTGTGAAGTGGCTGTGCAGGGTCATGGCCTGGTGCGTGTTCCTGGAAGAATTGAAGCTTGTACAGTGGGGCTCAGGACCTGCACTCCCCAGCCGCGAGAGAAGGCTGCCCACAGGGAGCTTTGTGCTGACTGGAGGGCAGGAATCAGCCACCTGTTTTGCTCATCTGGATCCTACTTTTTTTTTTTTTAACAATGCAATGCCACATAACTCAGGCTAGTTACAATTTATATCCAAGTATTCCTCCCAGCACCAGTCCCTCATTTAAACTCAGTGTAGCAGGAAAAATTGAATCAGGACACAAAGAAATGCAGAATCCAGAAGAATGAACTGTCCGTGTTACAAATGGTTACAATGTCAGCCTCCTAGGAACATCATAAAGCAAAACATTAAAAGTAACGACCTAAATCTAAAACCTCAGCTTCTATCACTAAAAATGACTGGAGAGAGTCAGTGAACGAATGAAAAAAATAATACTCCAAAACCTCATCTAATATGCTAACAACTAGAGAAATGGTTTCAAGAAGCTCTGTAATGTAAAAGGCAACCATTATTGCACAAAATACTAACGTGAGGAAGACAGATAAAGAAGATTTTTTAGGAAATTTTGGCATTTTTATTTTTAGCAAATCTGAATGTTTTAAAAAATAAAAGTTAAAATTATTTTAAAACTACTTTAAAAAGTAGTCATTAGCACTAAAAATGGGATGCATATTTTTTCAAAACATAAATGAAAGAAAACAGAAAAGTCAGTCCATGAAGAAAAATACAGAACACAAATGAAACCATGAGAAAGGATTCAACACATGATTCTAATACGTATCATTTCAACTGTGTTCCGTCCATTTCCAAACGGGAGGCAAATTATCCTATTAAGGGCAAGCCCAACTCATGAGCAATTACTTCCCTGATTTTTCATCTCATTTACAGAAACTGCAGGTCACTACAGCCAAAGCTGGATTTAGATGTCACTTACTGAGTGCTGGTTTTCTGTTCAGTTATGCTCACATGAATCACTTCATTTTATCTTCAAAACTACATGGTGGTGCGGTTTTCATCCCAGTTCATAATGAGAGAAACCAAGGCTCAAAGAAGTTAAAAAAACAAAAATAAAATGTGTCCTGTTAAAGAACTAAGTAGGAAGGTTAGAGCTGAACTCAGGGTAAGGTTCTAAGACCCATTCTTCTCTCCTGGTGAGGAGAGGGTGCCATGCTTCCTGTGAGTCCAGCTTTACCCATCACTGATTCACCAACGCCCACTGAAAAACACGTGCCAGAGGAAACCGTGGCATCCGCAGGTCCCTCCACCGCACCTTCCCCTCAAATGTGCACCTTGTGCTATGCATCTCCAACACTCCTGGCAATGTCATCTTCCCTGTGCAGACACCTCTCAGTGTGGACCATGCTCAAACCATGCCTCTCACTCCCTCCATCTTCCCAGATTTGCCCAGTCAAGAATTTGGTGTTAACCCTTCTGGACCATTTATAAAACACTTCTGCAATGAAAGCAAGTAATCAAGAAAACATAGCATCTCAGGGCTTTTGATTTTACATATTTAGTATCACATTGCACTTTATTCTGCAACTTGATTTTTGTTATTCAGCGTTAGGTTGTTGAGCTCTCCCCACATTAATCTAGGTCATTCAGTTTTCATTTGGTTCATCCAATCTCCTGTTGATAAACATTTCCGATTTTCTGCACTTTAATGGTTACAATGCCATCCTCCTTATGTCTACATGCAAGACCTTTTCTGGGAAACACACCCACAAGTAGAACCATGGTACCATCTGGTACACACATTTACAGCTCCAGCAGATCCTTTCCGACTGTTCCTCGTAACGGTCCTTCCAAGCTGGCTTCCCACTTGGTACAACCATTGATGGATGCC